>JAKVIS010000892.1:0-46539 GCA_033119425.1 Bufotes viridis | reverse complement strand
ATCAACCACCACCGAGAAGGCCACTCTCATTTAGTTCGGACCAGCACCCAGACAGAGGATACAGGTCCCACAGCAAGGAATCATGCCTCATATCAACCACCAACGGAGAAGGCCACTTCATTTATTTCGGACCAGCACCCAGACAGAGGATACAGGTCCCACAGCAAGGAATCATGCGTCATATCAACCACCACCGGAGAAGGCCACTCTCATGTATTTTGGACCAGCACCCAGACAGAGGAGAGAGGTCCCACATCAAGGAATACATGCGTCATATCAACCACCACCGGAGAAGGCCACTCTCATTTATTTTGGACCAGCACCCAGACAGAGGAGATAGGTCCCACAGCAAGGAATCATGCGTCATATCAACCACCAACGGAGAAGGCCACTCATTTATTTCGGCCCAGCACCCAGACAGAGGATACAGGTCCCACAGCAAGGAATCATGCGTCATATCAACCACCACCGGAGAAGGCCACTCTCATGTATTTTGGACCAGCACCCAGACAGAGGAGAGAGGTCCCACATCAAGGAATCATGCGTCATATCAACCACCACCGGAGAAGGCCACTCTCATTTATTTTGGACCAGCACCCAGACAGAGGATACAGGTCCCACAGCAAGGAATCATGCGTCATATCAACCACCACCGGAGAAGGCCACTCTCATTTATTTCGGGACCAGCACCCAGACAGAGGATACAGGTCCCACAGCAAGGAATCATGCGCCATATCAACCACCACCGGAGAAGGACACTCTCATGTATTTTTGGACCAGCACCCAGACAGAGGAGAGAGGTTTTCACAGCAGAGAATCAGGCATTTAGATCACCCACCACAGGAGTAGGCCACCATTTAATGGGACCCCGGCAACCATGTCAGATGGCACAAACATCAGCTTCACATCACCCAGCACAAGAGAAGGCCACTTTGAGAGACTTTGACCCTGCACCCAGACGGAGGAGAGAGGTTTTCACAGCAGAGAATCAGGCATTTAGATCACCCACCACAGGAGTAGGCCACCATTTAATGGGGACCCCGGCAACCATGTCAGATGGCACAAACATCAGCTTCACATCACCCAGCACAAGAGAAGGCCACTTTGAGAGACTTTGACCCTGCACCCAGACGGAGGAGAGAGGTTTTCACAGCAGAGAATCATGCATTTAGATCACCCACCACAGGAGTAGGCCACCATTTAATGGGACCCCGGCAACCATGTCAGATGGCACAAACATCAGCTTCACATCACCCAGCACAAGAGAAGGCCACTTTGAGAGACTCTTGGACCCCTGCACCCAGACGGAGGAGAGAGGCTTTCACAGCAGAGAATCATGCATTTAGATCACCCACCACAGGAGTAGGCCACCATTTAATGGGACCCCGGCAACCATGTCAGATGGCACAAACATCAGCTTCACATCACCCAGCACAAGAGAAGGCCACTTTGAGAGACTTTGACCCCTGCACCCAGGCGGAGGAGAGGGGTTTTCACAGCAGAGAATCAGGCATTTAGATCACCCACCACAGGAGTAGGCCACCATTTAATGGGACCCCGGCAACCATGTCAGATGGCACAAACATCAGCTTCACATCACCCAGCACAAGAGAAGGCCACTTTGAGAGACTTTGACCCCTGCACCCAGACGGAGGAGAGAGGTTCTCACAGCAGAGAATCAGGCATTTAGATCACCCACCACAGGAGTAGGCCACCATTTAATGGGACCCCGGCAACCATGTCAGATGGCACAAACATCAGCTTCACATCACCCAGCACAAGAGAAGGCCACTTTGAGAGACTTTGACCCCTGCACCCAGGCGGAGGAGAGAGGTTTTCACAGCAGAGAATCAGGCATTTAGATCACCCACCACAGGAGTAGGCCACCATTTAATGGGACCCCGGCAACCATGTCAGATGGCACAAACATCAGCTTCACATCACCCAGCACAAGAGAAGGCCACTTTGAGAGACTTTGACCCCTGCACCCAGGCGGAGGAGAGGGGTTTTCACAGCAGAGAATCAGGCATTTAGATCACCCACCACAGGAGTAGGCCACCATTTAATGGGACCCCGGCAACCATGTCAGATGGCACAAACATCAGCTTCACATCACCCAGCACAAGAGAAGGCCACTTTGAGAGACTTTGACCCCTGCACCCAGGCGGAGGAGAGGGGTTTTCACAGCAGAGAATCAGGCATTTAGATCACCCACCACAGGAGTAGGCCACCATTTAATGGGACCCCAGCAACCATGTCAGATGGCACAAACATCAGCTTCACATCACCCAGCACAAGAGAAGGCCACTTTGAGAGACTTTTGACCCTGCACCCAGGCGGAGGAGAGGGGTTTTCACAGCAGAGAATCAGGCATTTAGATCACCCACCACAGGAGTAGGCCACCATTTAATGGGACCCCGGCAACCATGTCAGATGGCACAAACATCAGCTTCACATCACCCAGCACAAGAGAAGGCCACTTTGAGAGACTTTGACCCTGCACCCAGACGGAGGAGGAGGTTTTCACAGCAGAGAATCATGCATTTAGATCACCCACCACAGGAGTAGGCCACCATTTAATGGGACCCCGGCAACCATGTCAGATGGCACAAACATCAGCTTCACATCACCCAGCACAAGAGAAGGCCACTTTGAGAGACTTTGACCCCTGCACCCAGACGGAGGAGAGGGGTTTTCACAGCAGAGAATCAGGCATTTAGATCACCCACCACAGGAGTAGGCCACCATTTAATGGGACCCCGGCAACCATGTCAGATGGCACAAACATCAGCTTCACATCACCCAGCACAAGAGAAGGCCACTTTGAGAGACTTTGACCCCTGCACCCAGACGGAGGAGAGAGGTTTTCACAGCAGAGAATCAGGCATTTAGATCACCCACCACAGGAGTAGGCCACCATTTAATGGGACCCCGGCAACCATGTCAGATGGCACAAACATCAGCTTCACATCACCCAGCACAAGAGAAGGCCACTTTGAGAGACTTTGACCCCTGCACCCAGGCGGAGGAGAGGGGTTTTCACAGCAGAGAATCAGGCATTTAGATCACCCACCACAGGAGTAGGCCACCATTTAATGGGACCCCGGCAACCATGTCAGATGGCACAAACATCAGCCTTCACATCACCCAGCACAAGAGAAGGCCACTTTGAGAGACTTTGACCCTGCACCCAGACGGAGGAGAGAGGTTTTCACAGCAGAGAATCATGCATTTAGATCACTCCACCACAGGAGTAGGCCACCATTTAATGGGACCCCGGCAACCATGTCAGATGGCACAAACATCAGCTTCACATCACCCAGCACAAGAGAAGGCCACTTTTGAGAGACTTTGACCCCTGCACCCAGACGGAGGAGAGAGGTTTTCACAGCAGAGAATCAGGCATTTAGATCACCCACCACAGGAGTAGGCCACCATTTAATGGGACCCCGGCAACCATGTCAGATGGCACAAACATCAGCTTCACATCACCCAGCACAAGAGAAGGCCACTTTGAGAGACTTTGACCCCTGCACCCAGGCGGAGGAGAGGGGTTTTCACAGCAGAGAATCAGGCATTTAGATCACCCACCACAGGAGTAGGCCACCATTTAATGGGACCCCGGCAACCATGTCAGATGGCACAAACATCAGCTTCACATCACCCAGCACAAGAGAAGGCCACTTTGAGAGACTTTGACCCCTGCACCCAGGCGGAGGAGAGAGGTTTTCACAGCAGAGAATCATGCATTTAGATCACCCACCACAGGAGTAGGCCACCATTTAATGGGACCCCGGCAACCATGTCAGATGGCACAAACATCAGCTTCACATCACCCAGCACAAGAGAAGGCCACTTTGAGAGACTTTGACCCCTGCACCCAGGCGGAGGAGAGGGGTTTTCACAGCAGAGAATCAGGCATTTAGATCACCCACCACAGGAGTAGGCCACCATTTAATGGGACCCCGGCAACCATGTCAGATGGCACAAACATCAGCTTCACATCACCCAGCACAAGAGAAGGCCACTTTGAGAGACTTTGACCCTGCACCCAGACGGAGGAGAGAGGTTTTCACAGCAGAGAATCAGGCATTTAGATCACCCACCACAGGAGTAGGCCACCATTTAATGGGACCCCGGCAACCATGTCAGATGGCACAAACATCAGCTTCACATCACCCAGCACAAGAGAAGGCCACTTTGAGAGACTTTGACCCCTGCAATCCAGACGGAGGAGAGGGGTTTTCACAGCAGAGAATCAGGCATTTAGATCACCCACCACAGGAGTAGGCCACCATCTAATGGGACCCCGGCAACCATGTCAGATGGCACAAACATCAGCTTCACATCACCCAGCACAGGAGAAGAACACTTTCATAGTACTTTTGACCCCTGCACCCAGACGGAGGAGAGAGGTTTTCACAGCAGAGAATCATGCATTTAGATCACCCACCACAGGAGTAGGCCACCATTTAATGGGACCCCGGCAACCATGTCAGATGGCACAAACATCAGCTTCACATCACCCAGCACAAGAGAAGGCCACTTTTAGAGACTTTGACCCCTGCACCCAGGCGGAGGAGAGGGGTTTTCACAGCAGAGAATCAGGCATTTAGATCACCCACCACAGGAGTAGGCCACCATTTAATGGGACCCCGGCAACCATGTCAGATGGCACAAACATCCCCTTCACATCACCCAGCACAAGAGAAGGCCACTTTGATAGACTTTGACCCCTGCACCCAGATGGAGGAGAGAGGTTTTCACAGCAGAGAATCATGCATTTAGATCACCCACCACAGGAGTAGGCCACCATTTAATGGGACCCCTGCAACCATGTCAGATGGCACAAACATCAGCTTCACATCACCCAGCACAAGAGAAGGCCACTTTGAGAGACTTTGACCCCTGCACCCAGACGGAGGAGAGAGGTTTTCACAGCAGAGAATCAGGCATTTAGATCACCCACTACAGGAGTAGGCCACCATTTAATGGGACCCCGGCAACCATGTCAGATGGCACAAACATCAGCTTCACATCACCCAGCACAAGAGAAGGCCACTTTGAGAGACTTTGACCCCTGCACCCAGGCGGAGGAGAGAGGTTTTCACAGCAGAGAATCATGCATTTAGATCACCCACCACAGGAGTAGGCCACCATTTAATGGGACCCCGGCAACCATGTCAGATGGCACAAACATCAGCTTCACATCACCCAGCACAAGAGAAGGCCACTTTGAGAGACTTTGACCCCTGCACCCAGGCGGAGGAGAGGGGTTTTCACAGCAGAGAATCAGGCATTTAGATCACCCACCACAGGAGTAGGCCACCATTTAATGGGACCCCGGCAACCATGTCAGATGGCACAAACATCAGCTTCACATCACCCAGCACAAGAGAAGGCCACTTTGAGAGACTTTGACCCCTGCACCCAGACGGAGGAGAGAGGTTTTCACAGCAGAGAATCATGCATTTAGATCACCCACCACAGGAGTAGGCCACCATTTAATGGGACCCCGGCAACCATGTCAGATGGCACAAACATCAGCTTCACATCACCCAGCACAAGAGAAGGCCACTTTGAGAGACTTTGACCCCTGCACCCAGGCGGAGGAGAGGGGTTTTCACAGCAGAGAATCATGCATTTAGATCACCCACCACAGGAGTAGGCCACCATTTAATGGGACCCGGCAACCATGTCAGATGGCACAAACATCAGCTTCACATCACCCAGCACAGGAGAAGTACACTTTCATGTACTTTGACCCTGCACCCAGACGGAGGAGAGAGGTTTTCACAGAAGAGAATCATGCATTTAGATCACCCACCACAGGAGTAGGCCACCATTTAATGGGACCCCGGCAACCATGTCAGATGGCACAAACATCAGCTTCACATCACCCAGCACAAGAGAAGGCCACTTTTAGAGACTTTGACCCTGCACCCAGACGGAGGAGAGAGGTTTTCACAGCAGAGATTCAGGCATTTATATCAGCCAGCACATGAGAAGGCCGCTTTCAGTGACTTAGGCCTTAGCACCGACACAGAGGAGACAGGTTAGATAGCACAAGCATCAGTTTTACATCAACCACCACAGGAGAAGGGCACTTTTAGAGACCTTGACCCCTGCAGCCACACGGAGGAGAGAGGTCCCACAGCAGAGAATCAGGCATTTCGATCACCCACCACAGGAGAAGGCCGCTTTCAGTGACTTTGGCCCCTGCACCCACAACAAAGGAGACATGTCAGACAGCACAAGTATAACATTCATATCACCCAGCACAGGAGAAGGACATTTTAATGTACTTTGGCCCCGGCACCCAGACAGAGGGAAGGTTCATTCAACTCTGGGTTGCACCCCAAGATCCTACTTAATTTCAAAATGGATTTTTCAATGAAGAAGTGGCCAGGAGTACAAGACAACATGGTTTAAGGCAGTTATTAAGGACTACTCTGCACAAGGGAGGGTCAGGTCTTGTGGGATCCATGCCTGGTTCATTTTTATAAACGCCAGCTTGTCCACGTTGGCTGCGGACAGGCGGCTGCGTTTGTCAGTAATGACGCCCCTGCCATGCTGAATACACGCTCAGATAAAACGCTGGCCGCCGGGCAAGCCAGCACCTCCAAGGCATAACATGCTAATTCTGGCCACGTGGACAATTTGGAAACCCAGAAGTTGAATGGGGCCGAACCATCCGTCAGTATGTGGAGTTGTGTGCAGATGTACTGTTCAACCATGTGTGAGAAGGCACAAGGTGCCATAATAGATGATAGATACGTGTCACCGAGGTGCCTGGCCTCAGTGAAATGAACCGGTAATGTTCTGTCAGGAACCCTAGGTTACTGACATTTGCTAGGAGTAGTTTAGCTGCTAGTGGCAGCTGATCCGGGCCGGGTTTCATTGGAGTAGTCAAAGAGCAGGGTGGGATGACTACTCCCACGTATCCAGGCCAGGTGTTGGCTGGCCTATTTAAGCCAGGAATTCCAGGAGAGCTGGGGGTGTGGTTCCTAGTCTGGAAGTGTAACAGACTGGGAGTGAAGCTGTGTGGTGTGTTGCTGTGGATAAGCCTGCCATTGCTTACTCTTTTCTCCCTCCAAGCTGGTGGTGGAATCCTGGAACTACAGAGGACTGTGAGTTATACCATTTCACATGGACTGTGTTTCTTTTGTGTTGACCCGCTGAAGTAAGCGGCCATTTGTTAAACCTGTGTTGAACACAATAAAAGACTGTTGTTTAAATGACACCTGAAGTCACTGTTTGAGCCGATCCCCACAAGTGGTGGCGGATGCGGGCATAAACCCGCGGTCGAATTACATGTCCTGGGTCAAAGCTGCAACACAGAGCCAAACCACACCAGCTGCCATGGAGGAGATGATTAAGCACCTGGTGCATGCAAACTTGCAGCAACAGAAAGCACATACGGACGCCATGCAAGTCCAGCAGGAGACCAACAAGCTGCTCATCCAGCAGATGGCCGTTCTGACCGGCGCCGTCCGCACCCGGGAGAGTTCAACTCCGCCCACTCCGAATGATGGACATCGTGTCAGGAGGACAGTGAGGGAAGCCTTACAAAAGATGACCTTGGAGGATGACGTCGAGGCTTTCCTCACGGTGTTCGAGCGGGTGGCCGACCGGGAGAAGCTACCACCGGATCAGTGGGCTGAAGTCCTGGCCCCATTTTTAACTGGGGAGCCCCAAAAGGCATATTATGATCTTGCCCTGCAGGACGCTAAAGAGTACCCCAAATTAAAAGCCGAGATCCTGGCACGGCTGGGTGTTACTTTGGCGGTGCGAGCCCAAAGGGTACAGTACTGGGCCTATAGCCTGGACAAACCGCCGAGGTCCCAGCTATTTGACTTGCTACATCTGGTTCAAAAGTGGTTGCAACCAGAGGTTTGCTCCCCTGCTGAAATGGTGGAGCGTGTAGTCATGGACCGGTACATGCACTCCCTCCCTAACCCCATTCAGTGCTGGGTTGCACAGGGTGACCCCCAGACAGCAGATGACCTGGTGGGACTAGTGGAGAGATTCCAGGCCATGGAGAAGTCCCTGGGCGGTCCAGGGAACTTTAAATCCCCTATTGGGGTACCCGGAAGGACTCAGATAGTCAGAGACTGGGGGCCAAACCTACTCGAGAGGGTCGTGTCAAGGCCAGGGGATGCCAGAACCCATACCCAGAGGAATCGCCCGGGAAATTATTTGCTGGAGATGTCGGGCCCCAGGTCACATGGTAGCCCAGTGTCCCCTCACCACGGAGCCCATGGACTGTTCTGTGGGCCGGCGCAGTTCCTCTTTGCGCAGCCAGCTTGCAGCGCCTGTACCCACAGAGGGGAGGGACCACAGATGTGTACACTAACCATCAATGGAACTCTCGTCTCAGGACTGTTGGACTCCGGGAGCTTAGTCACCCTGATCTCGGCCTCTCTTCCTCATGTGTTGGTCCCTGGGAAAAAGCTGGGGTCACGTGTATTCATGGGGATACCAGAGTTTACCCGGTGGCCCAGGTTACTCTGGAGACGGGCTGGGCTGCCCTGACCCACCATGTGGGGGTTGTGAAATGCCTACTGCATGAGGTTATTATTGGTCGTGATTGCCCCCTGTTCTGGGACCTGTGGGCAAAGACTGCTAGGCCAAATCACCCCGCAGGTCCATGCAACCCTGGGGGTGGGAGTGCAGAGGCGACCCAGGAGTTTCCTCTGACTGTCCTGCTAGGAGACAATGAGGAAGAGGATAACACAGAGGAAAATGTCCCCGACTTGGAGGTATCCCGGGAAATTTTAGTACGGCCCAACTTCGAGATTTGACCTTAAAAGGGGCACTAGAGAATGTGGTGGTCCTTAATGGGGTTCCCCAAGAGCCGGGGTCGACCAACGGTTTCCACACTTTGCCCTGAATCAGGACCTATTATACAGGGTGACCAAGATACGGGACGAAGTGATAGAGCAGCTATTAGTCCCGGGACCATATCGACGTATGGTTATGGATATGGCCCACTCCCATGTGTTAGGGGTCACCTGGGTGCAGACAAAACACTCGAGAGGGTCCTACAACGATTTTATTGGCCAGGGTGTTACCGAGAGATTAGGGAATTCTGTCAATCGTGTCCAGTTTGTCAGGTCACTTCCCGGTAGCACACTTCCGTAGCCCTCTCGTCCCCTTACCAATCATTGAGGTCCCCTTTGAAAGGATAGCAATGGACCTGGTAGGCCCATTGGTGAAGTCCGCTAGGGGGCATCAGTACATCCTCGTAATCGCTGATTACGCTACCCGGTACCCGAGGCTGTTCCCCTACGGAACCCCACATCCAAAAATATTGCCCGGGAGTTGTTCCATGTCTTCTCCCGAGCGGGTATTCCCAAAGAAATTCTTACAGATCAGGGAACCCCGTTTATGTCAAAAGTAATGAGGGAACTGTGCAAAGTGTTAAGAGTCACTCAGCTGCGAACCTCTGTCTACCATCCTCAGACGGATGGCCTTGTGGAAGCGTTTTAATAAGACCCTAAAGGCCATGCTGAGGAAGGTGGTAGAGAAGGATGGGCGGGACTGGGATTGTCTGTTACCATACCTATTGTTCTCTATTAGAGAAGTGCCCCAGTCCTCCACAGGTTTTTCACCCTTTGAATTACTGTATGGCAGACACCCCAGGGGTCTCTTGGATGTGGCAAAGGAAACGTGGGAAAGTGAGGCCACTCCCTACAAAAGTGTAGTAGAGCATGTAGCACAGATGCAAGAGAGGATGGCGAGGGTGATGCCCATTGTAAAGGAACATATGCTTCAGGCACAGGAGGCACAGGCCGGGTATATAATAGGTCCGCTTGTCTAAGACAGTTTAATCCAGGAGAACGGGTGTTAGTGTTAGTCCCTACTGTCGAAAGCAAATTCCTAGCCAAATGGCAGGGTCCCTACGAGATAGTGGAAAAAGTGGGAGAGGTCAACTATAGGGTACACCAGCCAGGGAAGAGAAAGCCCTACCAGATATACCATGTCAATTTGATCAAACCCTGGAAGGAGAGGGACCCACCTGAAGCTTCTTGCCTGGTGGCTCAACAGGGGTCCACCATCGAAGCTGTTAAAATTTCAGAGACCCTATCCCCTCCCAAAAACAACAGTTTACGGAACTGCTGCAGAGGAATAAGGATCTCTTCACAGAAACCCCTGGCTGTACCAATGTGATAGTACATGAGATCCTCACAGATCCCCAAAAGAGGGTGAACTTAAAACCCTATAGGATCCCTGAAGCCCGCCGGAAAGTGGTTTCCAAAGAGGTTCGGAGGATGATGGAGCTGGGGGTGATTGAGAGGTCTAAAAGTGGGTGGTCCAGCCCCATAGTGTTAGTGCCAAAACCAAACGGGGAGTGGAGATTCTGCAATGACTACCGCAAGCTTAATGAGGTGTCCACGGTTGATAATTACCCTATGCCCAGGGTAGATGAGCTAGTCGAGCGGCTAGGCCCTGCAAGGTATATTAGCACCTTAGATCTCACTAAAGGGTACTGGCAGATCCCACTGTCACAAGAGGCTAAGGAAAAGACTGCGTTCTCTACACCTGAGGGTCTTTTCAGTATGTAAGAATGCCGTTTGGGTTGCAGGGGCCCCTGCCACCTTCCAAAGGAGCTATGGACCAAGTACTACGGCCCCATAAGGAGTATGCCGCGGCGTACTTAGATGACATTGTCATTTTTAGTCGCGATTGGGAAAGCCATCTCAGAAAAGTTCAGGCCGTTCTTAATGCTCTAAGGAAGGCAGGGTTTACGATTAACCCAGCCAAATGTGCCCTAGGCATGGAGGAAACCAGATACCTGGGCTACGTAGTGGGAAGAGGGAGATTAAACCCCAGCTTAACAAGGTAGAAGCTATTCAGAATTGGCCCGCCCACTAACTAAGAAGCAGATCAAGGCATTTCTGGGTATTGTGGGCTACTATAGGCGGTTTGTCCCCAGGTTCGCAGAAATAGCGGTTCCCCTGACTGACCTGACAAAAGGCACAAAGTCTGCTATGGTGAGGTGGTCCCCAGAAGCGGAAAGGGCCTTTCAAGAGCTTAAACAAGCCCTGTGTAAGCAACCCGTGTTGATAGCCCGGATTTCTCCCGTGAGTTTGTGGTCCAGACCGATGCCTCCGATGTGGGTCTGGGTGCAGTCATGTCTCAGGTAGTGAATGGAGAAGAGCACCCAGTGATATACCTGAGTAGAAAACTATCCCCAGCAGAAAGGAATTATGCCATCGTTGAGAAGGAGGGTCTGGCCATAAAATGGGCACTAGACTCCCTTAGGTACTATCTACTAGGAAGGAGGTTTAGGTTAGTGTCAGACCATGCTCCCCTAAGGTGGATGCGAGAGAAGAGGGGAATAATGCCCGAGTTACCCGCTGGTTCCTTGCACTTCAAGATTTCTCCTTCTCAGTAGAACACAGGCCAGGCAAGATGCAAGGGAATGCGGACGCCCTGTCAAGGGTACACAGTCTGGGGGCTAAAGATGTCCAAGCCCCGGCTTTGGACAGAGGGGGATATGTGAGAAGGCACAAGGTGCCATAATAGATGATAGATACGTGTCACCGAGGTGCCTGGCCTCAGTGAAATGAACCGGTAATGTTCTGTCAGGAACCCTAGGTTACTGACATTTGCTAGGAAGTAGTTTAGCTGCTAGTGGCAGCTGATCCGGGCCGGGTTTCATTGGAGTAGTCAAGAGCAGGGTGGGATGACTACTCCCACGTATCCAGGCCAGGTGTTGGCTGGCCTATTTAAGCCAGGAATTCCAGGAGAGCTGGGGGTGTGGTTCCTAGTCTGGAAGTGTAACAGACTGGGAGTGAAGCTGTGTGGTGTGTTGCTGTGGATAAGCCTGCCATTGCTTACTCTTTTCTCCCTCCAAGCTGGTGGTGGAATCCTGGAACTACAGAGGACTGTGAGTTATACCATTTCACATGGACTGTGTTTCTTTTGTGTTAACCCGCTGAAGTAAGCGGCCATTTGTTAAACCTGTGTTGAACACAATAAAAGACTGTTGTTTAAATGACACCTGAAGTCACTGTTTGAGCCGATCCCCACATGTTAGTGAAATGTTGCCTCCTGCTAACACGTTCCGTATCAGGTGGTGGGGCAGTTAGCTGTGGCGTGGAGACAAAACTTTTCCACATTTCTGCCATGCTAACCCTGCCCTCAGAGGAGCTGGCCGTGACACTGCTGCGTGGGCGACCTCTAGCTCCTCCTCTGCCTTGGCCTTGGCCTTCCACCTGTTCCCCTGTGACAGTTGGGAATGCTCTCAGGAGCGCGTCTACCAGTGTGCGCTTGTACTCGCGCATCTTCCTATCACGGCTCCAGTGCAGGAAGTAAAGTGGGCACATTGTCTTTGTACCGTGGATCCAGCAGGGTGGCCGCCAGTAGTCAGCACACGTTAAAATGTGGGCAACTCTGCTGTCGTTGCGCAGGCACTGCAGCATGTAATCGCTCATGTGTGCCAGGCTCCCCAGAGGTAAGGACAAGCTGTCCTCTGTGGGAGGCGTATCGTCATCATCCTCTGTATCCCCCAGCCACGCACCAGGGATGTGCCTGCGCTGTGCTGGGTGCCACCCCGCTGTGAACCTGCTTCATCCTCATCCTCCTCCACCTCCTCCTCATCCTCCTCGTCCTCCAGTAGTGGTCCCTGGCTGGCCACATTTGTACCTGCCCTCTGCTGTTGCAAAAAACCTCCCTCTGAGCCACTTCTAACAGACTGGCCTGAAAGTGCTAAAAACGACCCGTCATCCTCCTCCTCCTCCTCCTGGCCCTGGCCCACCTCCTCTTCCATCCCATCGCCCTAAGCGTTTTCTCTAGGAGACATAGAATTGGTATTGTCACGCTGATAACAGTGGCATCGCCACTGGCCATGTTGGTGGCGTACTCGAAACAGCGCAACAGGGCACACAGGTCTCGCATGGAGGCCCAATCATTGGTGGTGAAGTGGTGCTGTTCCGCAGTACGACTGACGCGTGCGTGCTGCAGCTGAAACTCCACTATGGCCTGCTGCTGCTCGCACAGTCTCTCCAGCATGTGCAAGGTGGAGTTCCACCGGGTGGGCACGTCGCATATGAGGCGGTGAGCGGGAAGGCCGAAGTTCCGCTGTAGCGCAGACAGGCGAGCAGCGGCAGGATGTGAGCGCGGAAGCGCGCACAGACGGCCCGCACTTTATGCAGCAGCTCTGACATGTCTGGGGTAGTGGTGAATGAACCTCTGCACCACCAAGTTCAGCACATGCGCCAGGCAAGGGATGTGCGTCAAACCGGCTAGTCCCAGAGCTGCCACGAGATTTCGCCCATTATCGCATACCACCAGGCCGGGCTTGAGGCCCACCGGCAGCAACCACTGGTCGGTCTGTTGTTCAATACCCCGTCACAACTCTCTGCGCGGTGTGGGGCCTGTCCCCCAAACATATGAGTTTCAGAATGGCCTGCTGACGTTTACCCCGGCTGTGCTGAAGTTGGTGGTGAAGGTGTGTGGCTGACTGGATGAGCTGGTGGAAGCAGCAGAGGAGGAGGAGGAAGCCGAGTAGGAGGAGGAGGCTACAGGAGGCAAAGAATGATGCCCTGTGATCCCTTGGCGGAGGAAGGACGTGCGCCAAGGAACTTCTCCGCCTGGGGCCCAGCCGCCACTACATTTACCCAGTTTGCAGTTAGGGGAGATATAGCGTCCCTGGCCGTGCTTACTGGTCCACGTATCTGTGGTTAGGTGGACCTTGCCACAAATGGCGTTGCGCAGTGCACACTTGATTTTATCGGAGACTTGCATGTGCAGGGAAGGCACGGCTGTCTTGGAGAAGTAGTGGCGGCTGGGAACCACATACTGGGGGACAGCCATGGCCATCAGCTGTTTGAAGCTGTCTGTGTCCACCAGCCGGAATGAGAGCATTTCAAAGGCCAGTAGTTTAGAAATGCTGGCATTCAGGCCAAGGGCCCGAGGGTGACTAGGTGGGAATTTGCGCTTCCTCTCAAAGGTTTGAGAGATGGAAAGATGAACGCTGCTGTGTGAAATAGTGGAGACGCTAGGTGACGGTGGCGGTGGTGGTGGTGGTGTCGGTGGCACATCCTCTGCTTGCTGCTCGGCAGGTGGCAACATTCCTCTCGAGGCGGAAGCCGAGGCAGCAGCGGTAGAGGAAGCAGGGGGAGCCTGAGCGGGTCTCCTTGTTTTTAAGGTGTGTACTCCACTGCAGTTTATGCTTTGCATGTAGATGCCTGATCATGCAGGTGGTGCTCAGGTTAAGAACGTTAATGCCTCGCCTCAGGGTCTGATGTGCAGCAGCCTGTGACAGCTGGGAATGCTCCTGAGAGCATTCCCAACTGTCACAGGGGAACAGGTGGAAGGCCAAGGCAGAGGAGGAGCTAGAGGTCGCCCACGCAGCAGTGTCACGGCCAGCTCCTCTGGAGGGCAGGGTTAGCATGGCAGAAATGTGGAAAAGTTTTGTCTCCCACGCCCACAGCTAACTGCCCCACCACCTGATACGGAACGTGCTAGCAGGAGGCAACATTTCACTAACATGGTTGAACAGCACGCCTGCACATAACTCCACGTACTGACGGATGGTTCGGCCCCATTCAACTTCTGGGTTTCCAAATTGTCCACATGGCCAGAATTAGCATGTTATGCCTTGGAGGTGCTGGCCTGCCCGGCAGGCCAGCGTGGAGAAGCTGACGCTTATAAAATGAACCAGGCATGGATCCCACAAGACCTGACCCTCCCTTGTGCAGAGTAGTCCTTAATAACTGCCTTAAACCATGTTGTCTTGTACTCCTGGCCACTTCTTCATTGAAAATCAATTTTGAAATTAAGTAGGATCTTGGGGTGCAACCCAGAGTTGAATGAACCTTCCTCTGTCTGGGTGCCGGGCCAAAGTACATGAAAGTGTCCTTCTCCTGTGCTGGGTGATATGAATGTTATACTTGTGCTGTCTGACATGTCTCCTCCGTGTGGCTGCAGGGGTCAAAGTCTCTAAAAGTGCCCTTCTCCTGTGGTGGTTGATGTAAAACTGATGCTTGTGCTATCTGACCTGTCTCCTCGTGTCGGTGCTAAGGCCTAAGTCACTGAAAGCGGCCTTCTCCTGTGCTGGCTGATATAAATGCCTGAATCTCTGCTGTAAAACCTCTCTCCTCCGTCTGGGTGCAGGGGTCAAAGTCTCTCAAAGTGGCCTTCTCTTGTGCTGGGTGATGTGAAACTGATGCTTGTGCCATCTGACATGGTTGCCGGGGTCCCATTAAATGGTGGCCTACTCCTGTGGTGGGTGATCTAAATGCCTGATTCTCTGCTGTGAAACCTCTCTCCTCCGTCTAGGTGCAGGGGTCAAAGTCTCTCAAAGTCGCCTTCTCCTGTGCTGGGTGATGTAAAACTGATGCTTGTGCCATCTGACATGGTTGCCGGGGTCCCATTAAATGGTGGCCTACTCCTGTGGTGGGTGATCTAAATGCCTGATTCTCTGCTGTGAAACCTCTCTCCTCCGTCTGGGTGCAGGGGTCAAAGTCTCTCAAAGTGGCCTTCTCTTGTGCTGGGTGATGTGAAACTGATGCTTGTGCCATCTGACATGGTTGCCGGGGTCCCATTAAATGGTGGCCTACTCCTGTGGTGGGTGATCTAAATGCCTGATTCTCTGCTGTAAAACCTCTCTCCTCCGTCTGGGTGCAGGGGTCAAAGTCTCTCAAAGTGGCCTTCTCCTGTGCTGGGTGATGTGAAACTGATGCTTGTGCCATCTGACATGGTTGCCGGGGTCCCATTAAATGGTGGCCTACTCCTGTGGTGGGTGATCTAAATGCCTGATTCTCTGCTTTGAAACCTCTCTCCTCCGTCTGGGTGCAGGGGTCAAAGTCTCTCAAAGTGGCCTTCTCTTGTGCTGGGTGATGTGAAACTGATGCTTGTACCAGCTGACATGGGTGCAGGGGTCAAATTAACTAAATGGTGGCCTACTCCTGTGGTGGGTGATATGATGCCTGAATATGTGCTGTGGGGCCTCTCTCCTCTTTCTGGGTGCAGGGGTCAAAGTAACTAAAAGTGGCCTTCTCCTGTGCTGGATGGTATAAATGTAATGCTTGTGCTATCTGACATGTCTCCTCTGTCTGGGTGCTAAGGCCTAAGTCACTGAAAGTGGCCTTCTCCTGTGGTGGTTGATATGATGCCAGATTCTCTGCTGTGGGACCTCTCTCCTTTGTCTGGATGCTGGGGTCGAAATAGTAAGCGACCTTCTCCATTGGTGGGTGATTTGAAGCCTGATTCTGTGCTATGGGACCTAACTCCAATTAATATTGGTTAATTTTATTTTATTTTATGTTAAGTCATCATTTCCCTATCTACATTTGTTTGCAGGGGATTTACCTACATTTTGCTGCCTTTTGCAGCCCTCTAGCCCTTTCCAGTAGTCTTTTACAGCCTTTTTAGTGCCCAAAAGTTCGGGTCCCCATTGACTTCTATGGGGTTCGGGTTCGGGATGAAGTTCGGGTTGAGTTCGGATCACGAACCCGGACATTTTCCGGAAGTTCGGCCGAACCTCTCGAACCCGAACATCCAGGTGTTCGCTCATCTCTAGTCACAAGAGGTGTGCAATTATATGTATCCATAATTTAACAAAAATTTCAATTTATAGTTTTGTCTACACCTATAGTTTATATATGTCAAAGAGCACTGGTCTGGAACCACATGTACCCAGGTAGTCTAAAGTCCATGGGGCAAGAAAAAATTGCCCAGAGAGATGTGTACAATCCCACAAAGGGGTGTGACAAGGGTCCAGAACAGTGCAAACTCAACAGTAAGTTTGACAGCCTGCTAAGACGGCCGTACCATCCACCCCAGGTGTGGACAATACTATAGACTGGAATTTTTGTTAAACTCCGGATACATATAATTGCACACCTCTCGTGACCATATAGTTTCTGGCATCCCCCCCCCCCCAGTGTTCCTCTATTAGTCCCCTTGTGATTTTATGGACTCGATTGTATGTGGTTTTTAGTGATTTTGCTTGAATTCCCTTAATAAAGATACATTTGATTATTAACGTGTGTCTGGTATAGATCTTTTGTGACTTGGGCATACACACTTTTGTTTATGTAGGTTTGTGTTTGATTATAGTGTTGCCCCCTTTTTTGATTCAATATATATAGGTTGTACCACCATAATATACAGTAAAACGGTGCTGTTTGCGGGTTTGCTGCATTTGTCCAAAGTGAATCTGAAAAGTTTTGGGTTTCTTTGGGGAGTATATGCTCCCAGATTACTAACCTAACAGGCTCTCTACTCCCTATCAACTTTTCACCACGTCGATATTCTATTCTTTTATTCTTGCGTATTTCAGTAAATTCCTGCCACAATTCTGTGCTTGCCCACAGAGAACAATATTCTGGAAATACTTGGAAATTCTGGTGTAGGGTGTTGATATAGAGGAATATGGAATTATTGGTATGTTCCTCCTATAATGTTGGATGTCTCTGGCTTTGGGGGAGTTCAATGACCTTAGGTTTAGCCCAAAGTCAAACTGGTTAGTTGGCACAGTGGGTCCACTATATAGACGAATATGGAATTCTTGGGTATGTTCCTCCAATGGTGTTGGGTGTCTCCGTTTCATAGACAACAGTACAACACTTACTGTATATACTCTTACTATTCAGAAATATGTATAAAGTTTCTCAACCAAGTTTTTCAGAGGACGATTGGTGTTCACTCCTCAGCACCCCCAATGGCTGCGGCAGAAGAAAAAGTTGAATTAAAGCTATAGATGGAGGGCACTCAATAGCTGGCAGTAAACAGATATGATTTGGCGCAAATAATGGGCGCAACTATTTATTATTTGAAACATATACACAAATAATTACTATTAACAAACAAATATACAACAATAATGTGTGGCTAAAAAACCAGCAGATAAAGGGAACAATGGGATATATAAAAAGCGAGTCTAATACATGCAACTATAAAACAATGTGCACAATAAAATAAACAGCAGCAGAAATTGACAAATAAACAAATAAAATCTCCGCAATAAATGACTACAGAAAGCCAGAATAAAATCATAAAAATTCCAGTAGAGTATCACATAGAAGATATGGCCTGTGATAATAGCTCTGGTGATTATATTTGTAGGGAGATCCACCTATAGGAGAGTCACTGGTTTATATTCACTTTGAATCAGTGTATCCCTAAATCAATGAACATTCTCATCATGTATCTTCAATAACAGTAAATTAGGTTGTTATAGAGGATCAATAAACATTGTTCCTAATGGTTCCCTTTCCAGCGTCAGGCAAAGTGTCTATATATGCTTTTGAATAAGAAAAGATGGTACTTTACCAATTGATTTTCATTCTTCTGTATAGGCTGGCGGCATGCCAAGTTTGTAATAAATTTGCGTAAATTCGTGTTCGCCGTTCGCAAACGGAAAATTTTATCTTCGCGACATCACTAATTATCACAGGCAACATCTTCTATGTGATATTCCACTGGAACTTTTACGATTTTATTCTGGCTTTCTGTAGTCATTTATTGTGGAGATTTTATTTGTTTGTTTGTCTATTTCCGCTGCTGTTTGTTTTATTGTGCACATTATTTTATAGTTGTGTGTATTAGACTCGCTTTTATATATCCCTTTGTTCCCTTTATCTGCTGGTTTTGTAGCCACACACTATTGTTGTATATTTGTTTGGTAATAGTAATTATTTGTGTATATATGTCAAGTAATAAATAGTTGCGCCGCTTATTTGCGCCAAATCATATCTGTTTACTGCCAGCTATTGAGTGCCCTCCATCTACAGCTTTCATTCATACTTCAGAATAGTGTCCTGTACGGCTTTCTTGATGTCTTTATTCCTCAGACTGTAGATAATAGGATTGACCAATGGAGTAAACACCGTATACAACAGGGATAGGATCTTATTCATTCCCGATGATCCATGTGTTGGAAGAACATAAACAGTGAACATGGTCAAGTAGAATATGAAGACCACAGTGAGGTGAGAGCTACAGGTGGAGAAGGCTTTCTGTCTACTGATATTAGATGGGATCCGTAAGATGGCACGGGCAATGTTCACATAAGAGACAACAATAATTATGCTGGGAATAATCAGAACAGGAATACTTTGCAAACTCATTTGTAATTGTATAGGAAATGTATCAGAACAGGAAAGGTCCAGCAAAGGAACAAGATCACAGAACAAATGGTCAATGACGTTTAGTCCACAGAACTTTAGCTTTAACAGTGTTAAAATATCAGTGAAAATCATGAAAAAACAGACCGACCAAAAGAAAACTACCAACTTCACACAACGGCCATTTGTCATTATTGAGGTGTAACGGAGGGGATTACAGATGGCCACATATCGGTCATAAGACATCTCTGTGAGGAGAAGACATTCAAATGCTTCTGAGGCACCAAAAAAGTAAAACTGCGCCATACAACCAATTAAAGTAATGGTCCCCCCATTATTCAGTAGAATGTGGAACATGTAGGGGACAATATCTGTGGTCAATAAGATGTCACTGATGGACAGCTGTGAGATGAAGAAGTACATTGGAGTGTGGAGGTTCTTGCTGATGGACACCAGGGAGATGATCAGGAGGTTCCCACATATTGTGAGCAAGAATACTACAAAAAACAGACAGAAGAGTACAAATCTCAGCAGTGAGCTGCCTTGAAATCCCAAGAGGAAAAACTCTCTGAGGTCAGTCACATTATTTACCTGAAATTAATAACATCAAAGTAAGATTTGCTCTCAAGAAGCAAAAATGAATAATAATATACTACAGTACCAGAGTTCATTAATATTAATTCATGCATAGAAAATGTAACAATTTTCTATTAGTCATCCAGGCGGTGCCATAATATGTCCAGTGCTTGTGGTCACACATGGTCAGTAGCTGAGTCTCATCACCTGGATCCTCTTATATAGACCAGTGGAGTGATACTATTGATAGCTGTTTCTTTTCAGGTGGATGTTCTGAGGAGGAGGAATCTGTACAATGATATCCAGACACAGGAGCATTTTTTACCAGTAAATTCAATAATAAATGTATTTCTGACACCGACGTCCAGAGCTGGAACTACTTGGGAACAGCTGATCGGCAGGAGTGTGATTACACATGCAATAACTTGTGCGACGCTGTGTGTGATATTTTGGGCCATCCCCCATCTGTCCATGTAAATTGATTTATGTGGGGATGACATCTCGCCCCTTGAGGAGACGTGTCAGGGAACATGAACTACCAATACAAGCAGCGAAGGAATCACAGGATTTGGATAATCTACAAATGATTCCTAAAAATTTCAGGGATCAACATAACTCGGAGAGTTCACTCCTCCGATTTAGGGGTATCGATTGGGTGATCGTTTCCCCTAGAGGAGTGAATTGGAAAAAATCCCTGAGCCAAAAAGAGACCAGATGGATTTATCTATTAAACACTATTACACCGCATGGTCTCAATGAAGGCAGCAGTTTTGCTCCCTTTCTTTAGCTCTCTGTGTGCTCCTCTGGTTGGATTTCGCTTTTTAAAACGTTGATTTGATTTTAACTGTTATTGTGTTTGGTGTTTATCTAACTGATTTGTCTTTGACCCCTTTAGAGACAACCGCTCCCTGTATCACCTCCTTACACTTGAGATATTTAGATTGAAGATGGAAGTCAGTCACATGCTCATCGGAGACCCTTGGAGTTGGGATGACCACTACTTGGGTGGCCTTTTGTGGGAAATTATTAATGGTCTTTATTTACTGGTGATTTGATCATTAATGGGACGTAATTATTGTAATTTGAAAATATTATATTTATTATGCTTTTATATTTAGGGATGAGTGGCAGGGGCAATATTCAAATTTGCAAAATTTCGCAAATATTTGCACGAATATTCGTCATAAATTCGAGAATTAGCGATTATTTTCTTGATTGCGAAAATCGGCATTGCAATATGCACATATTGCGCGCACAATACAGGCGTGGGTCACTTTTGCTACATTTTTCAAGCTGCTAGAAGTTTCCTGAGACTGGGGAAAATGGTTGGCACGGCAGAACATTACAATAGCTTTATATACAGATAGAGTGCTCTGATATATTTGCAATTGCACAAATCGTCAATTAATGATGCGCATATTTTTACTCAATATGTGCAACTTCAAATTTTAGCATATCTGACGACATATTAGTGATTGGTGCACTAAGTATTGCTGTGAACTTGTGACATCACAGCACTATGTATATAGCATGTATGTATGGACAGCAGACTCTATCAGCTACACCATATCACTATCTAACCTACACTGACTATCTCCCACTAACTATATGTAATATATATATATATATATATATATATATATATATATATAAATATATATATATATATATATATATATATATATATATATATATAAACTAACTAACTAACTATTTAATGTAATGTGACACAGGAGAGCACAGAGCACAGCAATAACACTGCTGTCTCTCTCAGATCTGTAAAATACTTCACACAATGGCTGCTGGGGAGTTTCTTATATAGTAAGGGGTCGGCAACATTGCTATTGGTTGCTAGGGATGTTGCTAAGCTCAGTCAAAGACATTGCAGCCTTCTCATTGGCCCACAAGCAAGAAGCAGAGAGGGATCATGGGTTCTGAGGAAAAAATAACTCACAACTAGTTATTGGCAAATGGAGATGAAATTTCAAAATTTCAATTTTTTGTTACCTTGCCTCAAAAAAAGTGTAATATAGAGCAACCAAAAATCATATTTACCCTAAAATAATACAAATAAAACTGCCACCTTATCCCGTAGTTTCCAAAATGGGGTAACTTTTTTGGAGTTTCTACTCTAGGGGTGCTTCAAATGGGACATAGTGTCAAAAAACCAGTCCAACAAATTTTGTTTCAGTTTTTCATAACAAAGCATTTTTGAAAAAAAATATTTTTAGTGTCTCCACATTCTGAAAGCCATATGTGTATATATATATATATATATATATATATATATATATATATATACAGTTGTGTTCAAAATTATTCAACCCCCAATGCTGTAAAGGGTTTTAGGGAATTTAGTGTACATTTGTAATTGTGTTCAGAATGAAATCTTACAAGGACTTTTTAAAGAACCAAATGCAACTAAAATGACATCAGTTGTTTTTGTAATACAGTATTAAATGTTTTTTTTTGTGATTTCTTCATTGACACAATTATTCAACCCCTTAAAGACGACCACTCTTAAGAACAGAGGTTCATTCAAGTGTTTTCGATCAGGTATTGAAAACCCCTGTGGATGTCAAGGAACAGCAATCAAGCAGAATAAGCACCAATTAGGCCGATGTAAAATGACTGTGATACTCAGCTGCTTCTAGACATTTACTGGTGTGTTTACAGACATGGTGAAGTCAAGAGAATGGTCCAGGAAGACAAGAGAAGAGGTGATTTCTCTTCACAGGAAGGGCAATGGCTATAAGAAGAGTGCAAAGATGTTAAACATACCAAGAGACACCATAGGAAACATCATTCACAAATTCAAGGCAAAGGGCACTGTTGAAACGCTACCTGGTCGTGGCAGAAAGAAGATGCTGACTTCGACTGCTGTGCGCTACCTGAAGCGCAAAGTGGAGAAAAGTCCCCGTGTGACTGCTGAGGAACTGAAAAAATATTTGTCAGATGCGGGTACTGAAGTTTCAGCTCAGACAATAAGGCGCACACTGCGTAATGAAGGCCTCCATGCCAGAACTCCCAGGCGCACTCCTTGCTGTCTCCAAAGAATAAGAAGAGTCGACTGCAGTATGCCAAAAGTCATGTGGACAAACCACAAAAAGTTTTGGGATAGTGTTCTGTGGACTGATGAAACAAAATTAGAACTGTTTGGGTCCATGGATCAACGCTATGTTTGGAGGAGGAAGAACAAGGCCTATGAAGAAAAGAACACCTTGCTCTACTGTGAAGCATGGCGGGGGTCAATCATGCTTTGGGGCTGTTTTGCTTCTACAGGTACAGGGAAGCTTCAGCGTGTGCAAGGTACCATGAATTCTCTTCAGTACCAGGAGATATTGGATGAAAATGTGATGCAGTCCGTCACAAACCTGAGGCTTGGGAGACGTTGGACCTTTCAACAGGACAATGATCCCAAGCAGACCTCCAAGTCCACTAGAGCATGGCTGCAGATTAAAGGCTGGAACATTTTGAAGTGGCCATCGCAGTCACCAGACTTAAATCCGATTGAGAACCTCTGGTGGGATTTAAAGAAAGCAGCTGCAGCGCGCAAGCCTAAGAATGTGACTGAACTGGAGGCTTTTGCCCATGAAGAATGGGCGAAGATACCCGTAGATCGCTGCAAGACACTTGTGTCAAGCTATGCTTCACGCTTAAAAGCTGTTATAACTGGAAAAGGATGTTGTACTAAGTACTAAGATTGAATGTCACTTGGGGGTTGAATAAAACTGATAATGATGTGAGCACAGAAAAGACATTTGTGGTTATTTCATTATAAATGTTATGTTATATTTGTCTGACTTACAAGGGCCTCTGTGATTTAATTGTAAACAAGATGACTGAAATGATCAAAATCAATGTCAAACTGGCCAAAACACTCAATTTCAGTGGGGGTTGAATAATTTTGAACACAACTGTGTGTGTATATATATATATATATATACATATATAGAAACGAAAAAACTGGTGAACCGCACTGCTTGTGAATCGCTTGGTGTGCCTGTGGTGCAGAGAGGTGCTTCAACTCTCTGAATACATAGAAAAAAACAGAATTACGGCACCACTCAGTACCTGTACTACACAGGAACGTTGTTTTCCCATGAAACCGTCCTCAAGCTGGCTTGAGGACGGCTTCATTGGGAAAACCGAAACGTTGCCCTCAGTGAAATAAAGACACAGATTACTGAAGGTGGTGCCGTGATTCTGTTTTTATATATATATATATATATATATATATATATATATATATATATATATATATATCCAAAAATAAGGGTGTGAGGTTAAGGTTAGGGTTTTACATTTTCTTTTACATTGTTTTTATTTTTTTACGGTATTTATCTGAGGGGTTTGATCATGTGATATTATTATAGAGCAATTTATTACGGATGCGGCGATACTTAATATGCATAGTTTTTTTTTTTTTTTTTTACTTTAACACAATAACAGCATTTTAGGAAAAAAAATCATATTTTAGTGTCTCCATAGTCTGAGAGCCATATTTTTTTAATTTTTTTTTGTGCCATTGTCCTATGTAGGCGCTCATTTTTTGCAGGATGAAATGGTGGTTTGATTGCTTCTATCTTGAGAAGTATACACCTTTTTGATCACTTGGTATTACACTTTTTGTGATGTAAGGTGACAAAAATTGCCTTTTTTACACCATTTTTTTTTTATTTTTTACGGTATTTTTTTGAAGGGTTAGGTCATGTGATAATTTTATAGAGCAGATTTTTACAGACGCGGCGGCCTAGTATTGATGGCTTGCTCTATCCTGAGGAAAGACCATTGTTAAAATTGTAAAATCCTTTAAAATGAAAAATATTGAACACCCCATTCAAAGCAATGAAAAAGGCCAAAGATATCAATGGCCACAAATACAAAATCAGATGATGATGAAGCTATCAATGTATCTAGGACAATCATCATGATAAAGTTATACATCTGCCATCACCATCTCCTCACTTTCCAGAAGACATTTTCCATTTAAATATGGCAAAATTACAACAGGTGACTAATAGGCTTTATATGAAAATAATAAAGCTGAGGAATTACTTACAATACTTGCATCAGGTGTCTCCATGTTTCTGCTTTATGGTTCTTCTGCGAAAGGAAATTAATTGATTTGATCAAGAGGTGTGAAGAGGAAAATCACCACCTAGAAGAGAAATCTTCCTGAGTTCCTAAAGGATGATGTGATATATACAGGTATCATGTATTCATAGGATACAATATGTAACATCTCCCGCTTCATATATATTCTGTGCCAGTACCTCTATGGAGATGGTGTCTTTGTCTACAAGGTCTCCTGAGTAGATTTCCCGAGGGACAATAATAAAATTATTATTATTGGTAATTACTTTCTAGTTCCTGAGATGATGCAAGTGATAAAGAAAGAAGGGAAGACAAAAATAAAATAATCTGAAAGAAAAGTTATTAAATGGTTATCACCATCTTGTAAAGTGAAATTATATCGCATATGGTCTATATTGGTTTGACCTGTAATAATCTCCTTGACCAAGATCCTTCTCTCTAAATATTGTATCTTCAATCAGGTTGCTCTGATTCAGTTCTTTCTTCCTTTGAACGACAATAATAATAATCATCATCTTTATCTAGTACAAACATATTCAGCACAGCTTTACAATCAGACGCTACAGGCATTTTATTTAATCATTTATTTTACTCACTTATACAGCTCTGACATATTCCGCAGGTCTTCACAGACATTATCATCACTTGCTGTCTCCAGTGGGGCTCACAATTTAAATTCCCTATTATTATGTCTTTGGAGGGTGTGAGGAAACCACAGGAAAACCACACAAACATGGAGAGAACATACAAACTCCATTCATATAGAAACACGATCAGACATTATATAATAATAAACAAGTCAATGGTCAAAGCTAGAGTTGAGCGAATGTAAATTTTTTTTTGATTTGGCCGGTAATTTTTAGAAAAAAATTGTTTCGATCCAAATTTATTCGCGGCAAATCACATAAACAGCTATTTCCTTGCTCCAGAGAGTTTTTATAGTGGTGTAGAACACTGTGGTATGACATGCAGCCATCGGTCTTAGAATCACTGCACACTTCACTTATTTGGGCAGTCATGGGGCCAAAACTGACCAAATAACTCAAGTGTGAACTCAGCCTTACAGGTCAATGTTAGCGTCAAGAAGAAGCGCACTCCTTTTACACCCTCATCAGCTGATTCCACCTAGATGTCTACAGAACCTGTTCTAATAAACGCCTATACATGAAGAGTCTCCCGACAGAGTGCAGAGGGTGTCAGCAGTAAGTTTGTGTTGACGTCGCTGATTATTTTGCCCTTCCTCTGATCCGTCAGAACAATAACCCCCTCAAAAAAACAATTCTGTCTGTGGAGCAAACGAGGTGCAGAACAGCGTGACACCGCTGTGCCCTGTACATGTGGTATGCTGGAGAAGCACTGTATTGACTATATTAGTCATTTAGAATATTCCTCATCTGCAGTCATGATTCCTTCCTGCTTAAGTTACTTTTGGGCCGATGACTGTTCACATTAAATTGTAAAAAATGATGAATATTCTAAAAAACGAATATATAGCACTATATTTAATATAGTGCTATATATTCGTTTTTTTGAATATTCGCTTTATGCAAATATTACATTGCCGATTGTTCGCAATCAATAAAATAATCTCGAATATGAATATTCGCGAATATATGACAAATATTCTAACAAACTTTCGAGAAATATCGCAAATTCGAATATTTCCCCTGCCGCTCATCACTAGCCGCTTCCTCACGGGCAAGCTTCCACCGTCTTCTCCCGATGATGAAGCTGCCTTGTCAGAGGAGGTGAAAAAGTGATGACGTAGGTTGGCTACATAGCTCCTCCCTCCGAACGTTCTATCCCACCGCACTATGCAAGACACGAGACTCTCTATCTGAACAGCAGGACGCCCCCACTTCTGGGCCCTTTGCTCTCCGATGTACAGGACTCTCGGCAGATCCACTGCGTTTGTCCGCCTTGTCTGGCTGTGTCTGCTTGCTTCCTCGCTCGCAGACGGGGTGGTCACCCTTCTTCTGATGTTTCGGTCTCCGCTGCTTCCTGCCGCCTCCCTCCTTGAATCTTTGGTGTCGGCTGGGACCTGGTTACAGGTTTGAAGTATTGAATATATGTTGCTTCATGTCCTCCTCTGCCTCTATTTTTGACTCCTCTTCCCCCATGCCCTGTGTAATCATTTTCTCGATCTCCCCACTTCGTCTATTCATTTATAGGTAATATGTGACAGAAGGTTAAAATTTCTCAACTTTTTAAAGTGTTGCTTATTAAGACACAATTTAAAAAAAATCATGTTTGCCGGGACAAAAGGCCTGGCAAATTGATTCTCTGGAAATTTCCCTCGAAAATTGGGATAATATATTGGCAAATTTGTTTAGTTACTTTTCATTTTAATCACGTTTTGGTTCAATTTAATATTTTGCACCAAATCTATATCACACCTTTATGGCTTAAGAAATGTGGTTTAAGCGATACTTCTAATTGTCCACGGTGTCATTTATCTGGGGCGGATCGCTTGCAAATGTGTTGGTCATGTATAGTGTTGAAACAATATTGGGGGGCAATTTATAATTTTATTATCCGGGAATTGAAAGTTGAGATTCCGTTTACGGTGGAATGTTGGGTACTTAGTGACCTCACCAAGGTAGAATGTCCAAAATATAAAAGGATTCTTTTGATTAAAATAATGTTCTTGGCGAGACTTTTGATTGCTAGGGTTTGATTTTCTCGAAATACTCCAAGTATTACTTCATGGGTGAACCTGGTTAATAAGATTAAGAGATATGAAAACATTCTAAATAAGAAGAGAAATACTGAGGAAACAGACTAAAATTTGGGGCAAATGGAAGTTTTATTGTTTCCTGCCTACACTCGCTCATTACAAGGGAAAGTATTGGTTGGGTATGATCAGGGGGGTAAGGTTTATTAGGGAAAAATATTATAATGTTTTGTTTTTGGTGAATTGTATTGTTTAAATTTCTAATAAAATTTTAAATAAAAAAAAAATTAGTAGCATATCACACACAGAGTGAAAGGAGCAGGATTCCTCAGGAGTGCAGAGTATTTCAGGAGAGGAGTGTGCTAATCTTGTTGAAGATTGTGGACTTAGAGTTACAAGGTGGAAAAAGCAGGGTCCCCAGCAGCACAGAGTATTTCAGGAGTGTGTCGGTTGTGTTCGAAAGGACAGATAGGATTAATGGTTCTCAAAAAGCTTAGAATTGATGCTTAAAAATCTAAGGTATCAGAGGTGTGTGAGGACGCCATCACGATAGAATGGCTACTCCATCCAGGACAGATTGTATATGTGGGCGACATACAGAATATAACCAGGAAACAGATTGAGGAATGGGGACAATTCGATCTGATAATTGGCAGCAGTCTTTGTAATGACTTATCTGTGGTTAACCCGCACCGGAAAGGCCTTTATGGGGGCAGTGGACAACTGTTTATTTGACTTTCCATGATCACTCAATAAAGGGGTGCCTAAGACAGGAGAGAATTGGCCAGTCTTCTGGTTATTCGAGAACGTGGTTGCGATGGAGAAAGCATTCCAAAAAACAATTTCTCACCACCTGGAGAAAATCCTATCAAGATTGATGCAAGTACCGTATTGACTGCTTATTGAGCCAGATACTTCTGGTGAACCTGCCTGGCATAAACAGGCCTCTAGAAGCTACAGACAATGAGAAGACAAAGCTTCAAGATTGCTTGAAGCCAGGAAGAATTACGAAATTCATCAAGATTCAAACCACAACTACCAGCCCCTGGTCTCTTTGTCAGGGAAAAAATCACGAGTTCCCAGTCATCATGGATGGGAAGCAGGACATCCTGTGGTGCTCAGAGATGCAGAGGGTCTTCGGATTCCCCCCGCACTATACGGATGTCTCAGAAATGAACCGTTGCTCCCGACAGAAGCTCCTGGGAAGGTCATAGAGTGTCCCGGTTATCCGGCCTCTATTCACCCCGCTGAAGGATTATTTTGAAAGTGGGTAGAAGCTACATGGTGCCCCCATGCTGCAGATTTATCATGGAGACATTAGATTTTATAATATTACATTATTATATATAAAAAAAAAAAAAAGAAGTCCCTTCATCACCTGGCTTCCAGGAGGAACACTGGGTGAAACACTCCCTGTCAGTATAGAGTCCTTAAATATCAGAAATAAGGGTCTGGCTATGACATAACTTATTTCTCTTAGGATACAGGGGTGTATGCCATCTGGTCCTGGCGATTTTAATCTTCTTAAGACGTCGCTCTACTTCTTCCTGGGTCAGACAGGGCATTTTTAATGGGAAATTTACTTTTACATTCTGTATTTCATCAGTAAATACAGTGGAGAAAAAAATATTTAATAGTTTTGCTTTATCCTCGTCGCTCTCTGCAACTCCCCCCTCATTACTCTGTAGAGGGCCAACACGTTCAGATTTATACTTTTTACCATTTATATAATTGAAAAAAAATTTTAGGGTTAGTTTTGCTCTCTTTGGCAATTAATCTCTATGTCTCTAGTTTGGCTGTGTTTATTTGTTTTTTTACATATTCTATTTTTTTCCTTATAGTTTTTCAGTGCTTCCTCACTACCCTCCTGTTTTATTGATTTAAATGCTTTTGTTTTGTCATTTATTTATTTCTTTACAGTTCTGTTTATCCAGATTGGTTTCTTCTTGTTCCATAACCTTTTACTCCTATAAGGTATGTACCTCTCACAATGAGATTTTAGGATGCTTTTAAAAATATTCCATTTTGTGGCTTTATTTTTATTTTTGAGGACTTTGTCCAAGTTAGTTAGGCCTATAGCCTCTATTAGTTGGTTAAATTTAGCTTTTTTGAAGTTTGGTATTTTCGTAACTCCCTATAGAAATGCTCGTTTGAACGATAATTGGAAGGTTATTACTATATGGTCAATATTTCCCAGGTATCCCCCGACCTGCACATCTGTTGCTCTGTCAGTTCTATTGGTTAATACTAATTCCAGTATGACTGTCCCTTTAGTCGGGTCCTGAACCAGTTGCAAAGGGTAATTGTCTTTGGTTATTGCCAAGAACCTGTTTCCTTTATGGGATGTACAGGTTTCAGTATCCCAGTCTATATCTGGGTAGTTGAAGTCCCCCATAAAAACCACCTCATTGAGATTTGCCGCCTCGTCTATCTCGTTTAGTAATAGATCTTCTGTGGACTCTGGTATATTAGGTGGTCTATAATAAACTCCTATTAGTAATTTATTATTGTTTTTGCCTCCATGTATTTCTACCCACTGTGACTCCACATGTTCATGACCCTCACTTATATCTTCTAGGACTGTGGGCTTTAAACAGGACTTTACATAAAGGCAGACCCCTTCCCCTCTCAAGTTTTGATGATCCTTTCAAAACAGACTGTTACCATATACATTAACTGCCCAGTCATAGCTATCATCCAGCCATCTCTCAGTTATTCCCACTATGTCATAGTCCTCCTCACACATCACTAATTCCAGTTCCCCAGTTTTGTTAGTCAGGCTTCTGGCATTAGTATACATACATTTAAGAGGTTTATGTATATTTTTTACCCTACACCTTTCCTTCAGAACTGTTCTAGTTCCTCCTTCCAGTCCTCCCCCAGTCCCACTACCTTGCCCCCGGTGTAATAGGATTGTTCCTACTACACAGGCTATAACCTCCACTACTGAACCATGTTCAACATAAATGCTGTGGAATGATTCCTCCCTATCCTTTCCCTACTTAGTGTTGATCACAAATATTCTAATCGCAAATTTTTATCGCGAATATCTGCACTTCGAGAATTCACGAAGATGTAGAATATTATGCTATATATTCATAATGTTGAATATTCTAGATTTTCTTTCATCAGTAACCTCCCTTTTTGCTTGTGGGCCAAAGAGAAGGCAACCAATAGGAAAGTTGCCTACCCCCTTACTATATAAGAAACTCCCCAGCAGCCATTTTCTGCTGTTTTTTTGCAGTTCTGAGAGAGACAGCAGTGTCATTGCTGTTCTCTGTGCTTTGCTGTGTAATTACATTAGATAGTTAGTTAGTTAGTTAGTTAGTTAGTTAGTTAGCTCATATATAATACAGATAGTTAGTAGGAGATAGTCAGTGTAGGTTAGATAGTGATATAGTGTAGCTGATAGGTTCCAGTGCAGGGTGTTAGGTAGTGTGATAGGAATTACTGTGCTGTGATAGGGATTAGTGTCTGTTAGACACAGTGCTGTGATGTCACAATACTTAGTGCACCAATCAGTAATATCTACTCAGACCTGATAAAATGTGAAGCTGCACATATTGCGCAAAAAATTAGCGCATCATTAGTGCCGATTTGCACAATTGTGAAAATAATGACATGAGATCACGAGTTCTAGAATTTATTAAAAATACTATGTGAAAAATTTGCGAAATATCACGAAAACAAATATTGCCTATGCCGCTCATCACTATACACCTTGAATAATCTTTCCCTGCACTTGTAAATCATTTTTTTAGCACAATTAAGTCTTTCCTGCACTGTCCCTAGCATCTGCTGACATCTTTCCCTGCACTAAGTACAATGGGAAATGGCAGAATCCAAGATGGCTGTGGCTATTTATAGGACTGTGACATCACAGGGGCTGGCTGGCTGCTGATTGGCTGCATGTATGGGATTATGGATGACCCTGCCTTACCAGAGTTCCTTGCTCCATGTCCTCACACGTGCAGCAGCCATTTTAGGAAAACATATGTTTCCTTACCACGAAGTGTGATGAAATTTGGCTTCAAATTCTACTTTGTCAGCTTTGATTTACTCATCTCTAGTCAAAACAAGAGGAGTAAGGGCCAAGCTTAAAAGAGCTTACAATCTATGTGGTGATAGAGGTGACACAAGAGGAGTGAGGTTCCTGATCACAAGAGCTTACAATCTAAAGGACATAGAGGAGACAATAGAGGAGTGGAGGTCCTGATCACAAGATGTTACATTCTATAACATAGAGGAGACACTGGAGGTGTGAGGACCCCGATCACAAGAGCTTACATTGAAATTGTGTACTGTACCTCACCCAGAGGAAGCTGGGTGAGAAGAAGAAAGGCTGGGATAATAGTGTTTTCCCTCAGTGTGTATCAGCCAGGCTGTTAATGAGAGGTAACTAGCAGCCAGCTGAGGAGCTCAGGTAAATGTGGGCTAAGCTCCTCAATCAGGGCTCCGCATCTGGGGAAGGAGCAGGCCGCGCCAAGGCCTGTGGGAGCCAGGACCCTCTAACCCTGTGTGGGGTAAGCACTGAGTTGTGATTTGGGGAGCTGGGGGGTACACTCAGATCCCGATAGAGAGGTAGAACGACTGTGTAGTCAGTGGCCAGTCGGCCGAGGATTTATGTTTATGGCTTATGTTGTGATGCCTGCAAAAGTGACAATAAAGCTGGTAGTGGCCAGTTTGCACCTAAATCTGCAGTGTTGGAGTGGCTTCTTGATGTGTGCCAACTGTCTAAGCTGAGAAGATGGCGATCCTGGAGAGTTACGTAACCCTGAGTTGTCACATATGGTGGAGGTATGAAAATGAAAATGCCACACAAAGATGGGTGCTGCAGAGCTTAAAGGGCCAGAAGCCCAATTTAAAGCGACTGTGATCTCTGCTGATAAGACTGTGATGTTTGAGGTGCAAAAGAAATATGAATGCTAAGTTTGTCGAAAGAAGAGAGAGAGAGACAACTGGAGGTTGCGGTTTCTGATTAAAGTGGACTTGTTTGCTGAAAGTCTGTTGCCGTGGTTCTCATGGAGGAATATGTCAGATGGTTGTGGCAGATAAAATGTCAGGAAAACCTGGCCAAACAGATGGGATGTACCCCAGGTGAAATGATGCGGTTTGATACAGAGCGGGAGGCTTTGGAGGCGTAACTCCAGTTGGCCCTGGAGAGAAAGTTTTCAACGCTGAGTGGACACTTTGTAAAGGTCCAGTGTGTCTGTTATATACCTGTAGTTCTAGAGGAAAAGGCAATGTGTGCTGTTGCTAAGGGCAACCAACGGGAGCAAAGTGAGATGGAGAGAAGTTCGACTCTCAGGAGTTCATATGTTCCCTGCCAATGAGTACAGAGTCAAAGAGAGGAGGTGTGGAGATGTCCTTGCTAGGAGCAACCAACCACTACAGCGTGCAGCTGCCCAGCAACATAGAGAGTGCTACTGAAGAGGCCGTCAAGTGGGAAAGTGTGCACTGGATTGTCCTTTGTTAAGGAGGCCAGAGGAAGACAGGAAGTTGATGGTGGGTGGAATCCCACTATGGGTTCAGCTGGATTGTCGCGGGTACTTCCAGAGGTACTGTTGTTCCCTAAGTGGGGTCCAGAGACTGGTAAGACTGTATTTTTTTAATTTTGTGACTGATTATGGAACGGTACAACATGAATTGTAAAAGTATGCCAAGCTTAAAGTGGAGCTCATACTGTGCAGAGACTTCCCGTATTTCTGGCAGTTGTGGGAGGCAGACCAGGCCCCAGATCAGGCTGAAGAGCCTGCTGCTCAGCTACCTAAACGGGAACAGTCAGAGGACTCTCAGCCAAAAGTCCATGAGGTTGTAAGTCGTGGGCGGGGAGGGCTCCCAATCAAACCTGGGAAACACCACAGAAACAACAGTATGGCAATATATGTATTTACAGTCCTGGGAGCACTTACCCTGGTGCTGCAACACTCGCCAGAATATGTAGTAAAAGGTGTTTCTCAATTTAACTATAGGCAAGACCGTGTGTACGACTGTCAGAACTATATTATCTCCCCTTAGTGTTATAGATTTGCTGTATTGTCTGCAGAGCCATCCACCGGCGGCACAGCATGGGGTTCACAAACTTATCACCCGGCAGAGTATCAGACTCAGACCTGCCGGAACCTCTATAGACCAATACAGAAATACACTCTGTACACAGGAAGTCACTGTTCCTGTCCGGCCGGATTAACCTAATGCGATGGCGTGCACAGCAGAGCCTACAAGTCAATACTGTGCCGCTGAGTCACCAGTGTAGGCCTACACAGAAACAAGTTGATCCTCTACCTTTAGCATGCACACTGTTCACGACTCACCAGTAGAGATGTCCCAAACTATTCGCCGGCGAACAGTTCCCAGCGAACATAGCTTGTTCGCGTTCGCCGTGGCGGGTGAACATATGCGATGTTCGGTCCGCCCCCTATACATCATCATTGAGCAAACTTTGACCCTGTACCTCACAGTCAGCAGACACATTCCAGCCAATCAGCACCCTCCCTCCCACACCTTACCACCTCCTATAAAAACGGCAGCCATTTTAGATTCGGTCTGAAGCTGCATGTTAGTGAGAGCAGGGAGAGTGCTGCTGCTGCTGTGCTGATGATTCTGAATTCATAGGGAAAGCGTTAGCTAGGCCATTGTTCTGTGTCCACAGACTCATCTGCTGTAAGGACAGAATCACAGCACCCCAAAAAGCCCTTTTTAGGGCTGCTACATTAGTCTGCTTTTATTTATTTTTTCTCCATATACCGTATATATTGCAGTTGCCTGGCCTGCCCGTGTGTGAGGAGCTGCAGGCCCACTGACTGTAGTGTGCCCACTGCCAGTGCCCACCACTCATACCAGGTGGCACAGTACTTTGCATAAAAAAAGGCATTTAATTTTTACCCTTTAATCTAAGGTTAGTTGCCTGCCAGTGTGTGTCAGGCCCATTTCCACTGACTGTAGTGTGCCCACTGCCAGTGCCCACCACACTCATACCGGGTGGCACAGTAGCTTGCTGATAAATAAGGCATTTCATTTTTTCCCTTTAATCTAAGGTTAGTTGCCTGACTGTAGTGTGCCCACTGCCATTGCCCACCACTCATACCGGGTGGCACAGTAGCTTGCCGATAAATAAGGCATTTCATTTTTACACTTTAATCTAAGGTTAGTTGCCTGCCAGTGTTTGTCAGGCTGACTTCCACTGACTGTAGTGTGCCCACTGCCAGTGCCCACCACTCCTACCGGGTGGCACAGTAGCTTGCCTATAAATAAGGCATTTCATTTTTACACTTTAATCTAATTTCAGTTGTTTGCCTGCTGCCAGTGTGTGTCAGGCTGACTTCCACTGACTGTAGTGTGCCCACTCCTAGTGCCCACCACTCATACTGAGTGGCACAGTAGCTTGCCGATAAATAATAGAATAATTAACGTTGTGGCACTCGGGATGCTTTTTCCGCGACTGGAAGTAGGGTTCCCACCCCAAAGTGTTATCATAGTTGAGTGAACTCCAGTACAAGTTGCGGTTTTGAGTTTTTTTTTAATTTGCGTTTTGAAGAGCAGCTTAGATATACAGTATATGTTTGACGTTTCGGCCAATATTAGGCCTTCATCAGACTGTAAATAAAGCAACATATCGTACAAACAATTAGTCACCATGCTGTGGATATACAAAAAAGTGCAAACAGAATGTAAAACATAGATGTGTAGACATAGTATTGTGACTAAAATGTAGGACAGTATGATTGTCAATCACAAGTGGGTGTGCACGAGGTAGCACAGAGTAAGAAACTCAAAGTACAAGTGATAACAACACACATTGTATATCTAACAACCCACATCGTACATCTATATATCTTATACAAGGTAATATTATAGCTTATAAGTATAAAGACATGATTTAAGCGACGATCAAAATTAAAGGCATGATTTTAGCGGAGATCAAATAAAGTTTGTTGACACCAACGATACCAACTGCTATGAAATATCACGAACAGCAAATAGGTCATGATGTGGTTATACATGTGATGTTCAACATGAGGTATTATAGGGCAATGGTAGCACTTCATGATCTATCATCAGGTGTTCATAGTAGTCTATAATCACAGGGGTACATGATAGGGGATGGTACAGAGAAGCCAACAATCAATCATCTTAGAGGTACAGGATTAAAAGGGGATATGGATATAATGGTAATTTAACAACATAGTTAATCATCATAAATTCAACATCATAAATTCATATATTTCAGGATACTCTTATGTATAGGAAAATTGTCACCAGTGTAATCAGGTCTAAGTCAAATTATGTACTGGCAGGCATTAATCACAGTAGTGCAAATGTGGGGAGGTGTAAGGGCTTGCAAATTCCAGGAGAGTGGTGGTGTAACGACAATAGAAGGTCATTCAGTAGTGGAGACCGGGTCCCTAATCACAGTGTTAAGGAGAGTAATAGGTATAAACATAATAACTTAATAAACATTGCGTACGGCATAAGTATATTAACTTAATAAGTATTGTGCATGGCTCACCTTGTGCTGCGCTGTGGTAGGGCGGAAGGCAGGGGTTGTGCAGGGCAATGCCTGCTTAGGAATAACGGAGGCCTTGTTTGGGATGTCACGCCGCCCGCCGTTTAAGTCGGCGTGGCGGAAGTGACGTATGCGGCCCAGGTCTCGTTTTGGAGACCCGCGCATGCGCAGTGAGCCTGTATGCGGCTCAAGCCTCACTTTGGATTGCGCTCCAAATACAATCATTCCAAGCCTCGTTTCCATATTACCTGATTGGTTTTAAATTGTCAGATACAAGTGAAGCGGTTGATGATTACGATGTGTCAGTGGATGTCACTTGGGTGCTCGCTCTAAGAGAAGAAGAACAGGGGGAAAGTTCAGATGGGGAGACAGAGAGGAGGAGGAGACGAGTTGGAAGCAGGGGGAGGTCGTCGCACAGCTAGTGGCACAGTCAGACAGCATGTATCGGCACCCAGGGTCAGCCAGACAGCAAGCCAGTCAACGAATGCTGTTGCCACCACCAGAATGCCGTCATTGCAAAGCTCAGCAGTGTGGCATTTTTTTGTGTGTCTGCCTCTTATAATAGTGATGCCATTTGCAACCTGTGCCAAAAGAAACTGATTCGTAGGAAGTCCAACACCCACCTAGGTACAACTGCTTTGCAAAGGCACATGATCTCACATCACAAACGCCTATGGGATCAACACATAAGTACAAGCAGCACACAAACTCAAAGCCACCAAGCTCCTCCAGGTCCAGCATCTTCAGCCACGTCAACCACTGCTGTCCTCCCTGCCCCCTCTCAACCACCCGCCACTCTGCCTCTCACCTTCAGCAGTTCCTGCTCATCTGCCCACAGTCATGTGTCTGTCAAGGACATGTTTGAGCGTAAAAGCCAACATCACAGAGTCACTCCTTGCCCTGCGTCTGACAGCTGGCTGGTCGGAACACTTAGCCCGCCAGCTTTTACCATACAAGCTGGTGGAGTCTGAGGCCTTCAAAAAATTGTAGCTATTGGGACACCGCAATGGCAGGTACCCGCACTTTTCTGACATTCAGCGGCGAAACAATATGCCAGTGAGGCGCTTGATATGCGACAGCCCGACACGTTGGACTTCAACACTCCTAATGTTCGACCGCCTGCTGCAACAAGAAAAAGCCGTCAATGAGAATTTGTATTACCGGGGTGCTAGGACAGCCTCTGCGAGCTGGGTATTTTTTGCCACGTTACTGGACGCTCATGCGCAATGCCTGTAGGCTCATGCGTCCTTTGAGGAGGTGACAAACCTAGTCAGTCGCACCGAAGGCACCATCAGTGACCTCATCCCATTTGTTTTCTTCCTGGAGCATGCCCTGCAAAGATTGCTGGATCAGGCCGTAGATGAGCGTGAAGAGGAAGAGGAAGAGTTGTGGTCACCACCACCACCAGAAACAGCCTTATCATCATCGCTTGCTGGACCTGCGGCAACGCTGGAAGAGGAGTATGAGGAAGAGGAGTCAGAGGAGGAATGTGGCTTTGAGGAGGAGGAAGACCAACCACAGCAGGCATCCCAGGGTGCTCGTTGTTGTCACCTATCTGGGACCCATGGTGTTATACATGGCTGGGGGGAAGAACAGACCTTCAATGACATCAGTGAGGACGAGGAACGGGACATGAGGAGCTCGGCATCCAACCTTGTGCAAACGGGGTCTTTCATGCTGTCATACCTGTTGAGGGACCCTCGTATTAAAAGGCTGAAGAAGAATGACCTGTACTGGGTGGCCATGCTACTAGACCCCCGGTATAAGCAGAAAGTGTCTGAAATGTTACCGAACTACAGGAAATCGGAAAGGATGCAGCAGTTCCAAAACAAGTTAAAAAGTATGCTTTACACAGCGTATAAGGGTGATGTCAGAGCACAAGGGGAATCTAACAGGGGAAGAGGTGAATTTAATCCTCATACTACCACGACCACGCCGGCAAGGACAGGACGCTTTACAGACGTGTTGTTGATGGAGGACATGCAAAGCTTTTTAAGTCCTACGCATCGCAACAGCACTTCGGGGTCCACCCTCAGAGAACGACTTAACCGACAGGTAGCAGACTACCTCGCCTTAACAGCAGATATCGACACTCTGAGGAGCCATGAACCCCTTCACTACTGGGTGTGCAGGCTTGACCTGTGGCCTGAGCTATCCCAGTTTGCGATAGAACTTCTGGCCTGCCCTGCTTCAAGTGTCCTGTCAGAAAGGACCTTCAGCGCAGCAGGAGGCATTGTCACTGACAAGAGAAGTCGCCTCGGTCAAAAAAGTCTAGATTACCTCACCTTTATTAAGATGAATGAGGCATGGATACCGAAGGGACTGACAGTGGGGGATATATTTGACTAAAAAAGGCCTGATTACATGCCTTGGGATAAAAATGGTCCCCACGCTGCTGTATTTAATCTCTGCATGCCAGATGACTTGCGTGACTTCTCCGCCACCAACTAGGGTTCAAGCCGCAATATTTTAGTTTACTTTCTGTCTGGAAAACATCAATTTTTCCGGCCGCAACAATACCTAGTTTTTCTGGCATGTGTACATGCCTAATTTTTCTGGCCTCTGGTGCAGCACTGTGGCTGCAAAAACAAAACAAAAAAAAAGGCACATACAAGTGTCAATTCCCCTTCGTGATAATTACCTTGTTGTGGTGAAGAGGCTTGCATATCACAATGAAGCGATTACCTCTATGAGTGTGTTGGCAATGTTGGCACACTCCAGATGATAAGGTCGTTGCTTCATTGTTAACAGACCAAAAGCGATCGGCTGGATAATTTTTCATAAAAAAAACATTAATTTTCTTTGTGATCATCTAAGGTGATCATTAAAGCCTACTAGGCCAACAATGGGCCCACACTGCAGAATAATTGTTTTCTGGGTCACTTAACTGTCACTGAACTACCTCAGCACGACCATAGGCTTTGAAAAACCGCTATCGCCTGCAATCTCCCAAACGTGCGCACGAGCACAGTCATCACTACACCAAGATTGACTCATAGAGGAATAAAATTTATGTCATGAGTGTGTCAACTATTGACAATTCTTTGTGGTTGTTTGCGGTGCGTTAAAAGGGGAGTTTGGTCTGTCAGAGTTTGGTCTGTCACTGTGAAGCGGGCGTTACCCTTACACTACCTGATCGATACAACATCAAATGAATAAAGTCACATGTGCCAATACTTCACTCAATTCTCACAATCTCCCTTCCACCTGTAACACAAAGGGTTAAGTGAAGTAGGCATAGGCCAGTATGGGAGCACTGGTCAACCACTTTATTCTCAGAGGGCGTGGTTAGCTTCATCACTCTAAATGAGGTAAAAAGCAGGACATACAAGTGTGCCACTACCTTAAAGGGGTTGTCTCATCATGGACAATGGGGGCATATCGCTAAGATATGCTCCAGTTGTCTTATAGGTGCAGGTCCCACCGCTAGGGTCACACCTTTATCGAGAACAGAGTCCCGCAAGTGAAGGAGGGCACACTGTGCATGCGCAGCCACCCTCCATTCATTTTCTATGGGGCCGGCGAAAATACCGAGTGCTGGCTCGGCTATTTCCATCAGCCCCATATAAATGAATGGGAGCGTAGGACGCGCATGCTCGGTAAGCTCTCATTCACTTTTATGTCCAGCCACCAACTTGCGGGGCTCCGTTCTCGATATAGGTGAGGGTCCCAGGGGTGGGACCTACACCTATAAGACAATGGGGGCATAATCCTAGCGATATGCCCCCATTGTCCATGATGAGACAACCCCTTTAACAAAGTCTTTGATAAACCATTGGTAGTAATTGATTAACCCTAGGAAGGAACGTAATTCAATATCAATTTTAGACACCAACCATTGTTGAACTGCTCAGATCTTCAAATCCATGGGTTGGACCCCTCTTTGGAAACTCTGTGTCCTAAGTACTCAAGACTCTCCCTGAAAAGGTTACATTTGATAGATTTTAGCTTCAACCAATGCTCTTCCTAAGATAAGGACTCAATCCAGTCGCTCCAGATGCTCCTGAAAAATGGCACCATGTTAACACAGTGTGAAGGTGCAAAAAAAGGGGGTCACTCAGCATATCCCAATGTGCAGGTGCACGCTGCCATGGCTAGAAACACAAAGAAAAAAAGACAATGCAACAGCACTCTGCAAACACAAATGAGGTACAATAATGTCATAATTATGGAAATCATTCTGGTGCTAATGCTACGCTTATTTAGCAAATTTGAGATTCTTGCCAAATACATTTTGTACAAAATTATTTGGGCCCATCAGCCAAATGTCAAGGCGATTTCTATAAGACGGGAACCTTACACTAAATCCTACATGGCTGATATGTGCCATAATGGGCACCATAAAATACAGGGAGTGCAGGTTCCACATGCATGCTGGGTCCACTCTGCTTTTTAACATTAGCACCAGAATGTTTTCTATAATTATGGCATTATTGTACTTTATTTGTGTTTGCAAAGTGCTGTTGCCTTGTCTTTTTTACTACATTGTGAAGGTGAAAGTAAAAGAATAAAGTTCCTGGACACCACTATAGTTGCTTTCTTGTGTCTTTATTGTATAGCTCAAATTACAGTATGCGGTATGCCAGTTGTGAATAATTATTGTAACAACAACGTTTCGTGGTAAACGCCTTCATCAGGACACTGTAATTATAGAGCAGTACGGTAAGTATTGTGAATAAAAGAACATAAAGTACAAAGTGTCAAGACAAAATATATATAACGAATGTGAAAAAAGTTTCTAGTAATTGTGAAGGAACGTATTACATATTACATCGTTTCATATCTCATATTGCAAAGTAAAGCAAATTGACTCATATATATGACACCGTGTATAGGTGTCCTTAATGTCGAACAAACAAGTCCATTTTATAGGCCGGCGAATCGGTTCACTGATGGTAAATTCAAGGAGGAACCAAGGTAAATTCCTTGAAGGATAAAAGTTAAGGAAGGTACCGGGTCTAAAGAATCGTGTAGTGGGGTCAACAGACATATGCATGTGTGTTACAGCATAGTACACATATCACAATGAGGCATCTATCATAATGTGACAAAGCATAGTATAAGTGACAGGATTATGTAGATCAGAGGAGGATGAAGAGACAGGATGTAAGAGGGGTTATCATACTGTGTCCCTGTTTGTCAAAGCTGTAGATAGTGAAGGGCAGATTGCAGTATCTCACCTGGTCGTGCCGCACTGTATGGAAATCCGTGTAGATAGCTGGTGAATGGAGCGCTATGGCTCCGATGGCAAAGCTGTGTGGGATCAAATTGTTGATATCGCCTGGCTGCCATGGTATGTTGCGCGATGGGACGCTATTTAAGCGTGTGGCCGGGCGCGCTTTTCGGGTCCCGGAAGTGTCGGTACGGACCGGATGTGGCGTCATGTGTGACGCTAAGTAAGGGCGGAAGTGCTATAGTAGTATGGAGCTAGTGCCCATACTGTATGCGCATGCGCAAAGGTGAAAGTGCCGTGTGCCGTGTCACTGACCTGATAGTAGGGGCTAACTGGATTGTATGTAAGCTGCTGGGGCCTACAGTGAGAGTGAATAGGCTACATGATAGATACTATATGGTAGATAATATATGACTATGGGTAGCTATATTACATGTCAAAGGATACTCAACCAGTGCGGCATCGAGGTCAGGTGATCTTCAGTATCTAGTCTGTGGAATAAATGGGACAAAGGTCAATAAATATATACTGACAGTACATATATCACAGGACACGTTGCATAGGTGATATTCAGAAGAAACAGTTTAAGTCATAATCACGGTTAAGTCCTCTTGGCTCCAATGTTTGCAGTCGGTGTATCCAAAAGGCTTCTCTTTTAGCTAGGATCTTGTTAAGATCGCCTCCTCTCCTAGGGACTTTAATTTGTTCCACAACTTGAAACTTTAGTTGGGCAATGGTATGACGTTTTTCTAAAAAATGTGCTGGGATGGGAAGATGTTGACGTTCACATCTAATATTGGACTTGTGTTGGCTAATTCGATCTTTAACTGCCTGAGTGGTTTCGCCCACATAGGCCTTGCCACAGGGGCATTTGATCACATAGATAACATTGGGTGTGTTACATGTGAAAAACCTTTAATAGGGTATCCCTTACCCGTGAGTGGATGGAATATATTCTCGCCTTTTGTCACATGGGAGCATTGTATACATCCCAAACAAGGAAAGTACCCTTTCTTTGTGTACTAAGAAGTAATTGACGGGGTTCTTTATGAGTGGATCCCTCGTCTGCCCTAACTAGGAGGTCTCTAATATTTTTGGCCGTCTGTTACATGGGAGGAATGGATGGTTGAACTCCTCTACCTTGGGGTATGCCTTATGCAAGACGTTCCAATGGCGATTCAATATGTTCTTAATCTTACCAGCAAAGGGTGAAATGTGTGTACAAAAGGTATCCTTTTGGCGGAAGATTTTGGATACCTATCTTTGGGGCTAAGCCTTCATTAATGATTTTTTGGGGTAGCCTCTAGTAATAAATTTGTTTGCCATCTCCTGGAGTCTAGTCGTTCTGGTGGTGGCGTCATCAACAATTCTCTCGATCCTCCTAAACTGTGATCTGGGTAGTGATCTTTTGTGCTGGGTGGGTGGAAACTTGAGAAGTGGAGTAGGCTATTGCGATCCGTATCTTTAGTGTAAAGGTCAGAGGATAAGTGTCCATTTGCTCCCTTGTGTATGCGTGTGTCAAGAAAACTGATGGAATTGAAGTCGTGGTGTAGGGTGAATTTAAGTTCTGGCCACACTTCATTGATTCTGCCGTGAAAGTCATGTAGAGTTTGTTCTGGTCCAGTCCAGATGCAGAAAACATCATCTATGTACCTTTTCCATGCTAGAGCATGCCTAAGGAACATAGGGTCTGTGTAAATGTATTCTTCCTCGAATTGTGCCATATAAATGTTGGCATATGGTGGTGCCATATGTGCCCCCATGGCTGTTCCTTGTTTTTGACCATAAAAGGTATCTTGGAACATGAAATAGTTCTGTGTCAACACTAGTTCAAGGAGGTCCAAACATAATGACCTGATGTTCTGATGTATGTTAGAGGACACTAGAAGTTTCGAAACTGCTAGTGTGCCTTTTTCGTGTGTTATAGACGTGTATAAGCTCACTACGTCTAGTGTAACCAAGATGGAGTCTGGATGTATGGGCCCTACGTCTTTTATGATCTGAAGAAATGATGTGGTATCAAGCAGAAAAGATTTAGTTTGTTTGGCTAGAGGTGTGAGAATTTTTTCCAGGAATATTGAAAGTGGGGAGAGGATGGAATCAGAGGAAGAGACTATCGGTCTCCCAGGAGGTTTTTGGAGACGTTTGTGGATCTTGGGCAGGGTGTACAGGACAGGGATGATGGGGTTAGATTTGGTTAGGTATCTCATGGTATCCTGATCTATGGTATCGTTGTTGAGGTATGTGGTTAAGATGTTATGGATTCTAGTCGCAATTTCTGTAGTCGGGTTCTTATTGAGCGATTCGTATACTGTGGTATCGCTAAGTTGATTATGGATCTCACTGAGATAATCTAGCCTATCCATCACTACCAGCGCTCCGCCTTTATCGGCGGGTTTGATAGTCAAGTCTCGATCCTTTGTAATGTAAAGAGAGCCTCCTTTCAGCACCGGTGAGATTGGATTGGCAGCTGAGGCCTCCCATCTCCATGGTCCTCCTGAGGTTCTCTAGGTCCCTGTTGACCAAAAATATGTAGGTTTCCACCGGGCGCGTTCTTAGGTGGTTGAAAAGGGCTCTTAAGTCTTATATCCATGTCTTTAATTGTTATGTGTCCTTTATCTCTGGGGGTCGCTGGGTTTTTAGCCGCGGTTCGTCGTCTTTTCCGTGAAAGTAGGCTTTTAAACGGAGGTTCCTATAGAACCTCTGAAGGTCCAGTTCCAATTGGAAACTGTCAAATCTGTACGAGGGCAGAAGGACAGGCCCTTTTGGAGAACCTGGACTTGTGCCTGTGTCAGTATCTTGGATGAGATGTTGACTACCAGTGAATGTGGTGGACCATCCGTTACCTGTGATCTTGTAGTACGTCCTTGTGAGTAGTCCCCACTTGATCCAGCTGCATCCTGTCTGGGGCGTCTTCCACGGGTCCTCCTTGGGCCACGATAGGTGGGGATGGTGTCATCCCTTCTGTGGGTGAATTCCCTGCTGGATAAAGATGACTCAGAGGAGGAGGTGTAGTCCCTTCTTTCATCCTGTGTCTGTGGATTAGTGAATTGCCATCTGTAGATTCTGTTAGTCCTGTAGTCCTCGGCATCTCTTCCGAATTTCCTTCTTTTTGGCTCTCAATTTCGCGTCTGTGTGCTATTAGATTGGTCTTTATCTTCTCCTTGAGGGTTTGGAAATCCACCGCAGGGGTGGAAGCTTGTATCTGGTCTTCAGTTGTCTTGATTTGTTCTTCCATTTTGGTTATATGGGTTTGTAGAAATGATATGGTCAATGTCATAAGATCTAATGAGCACTTATTCAAGATTTGGACGAATTGTTCACAGAAGATAGGATCTTCTTTGAAGAGGGTAGGTCTGATTGTCATTCTTAGGCCTCTAGGTATGCGTTTTCTTGCACGTATTGTGCTAGAGTTGCACTATGGAGTTGATAGTTGATCAGTCTCCTGGACTCTTTTTCCCAATCTCGACTCTTCACTTCTGAGGTGGGTACTTGTAGAAATTCCTCGATGTGGTCACCTGGGAAAGAATACGTTCCCTCTCTTGTTCGTTGAAGGAAAATGTCGACATATCGGAGCACTTCTCCAAAGGGAAACAATTTTGTATAGGTTGGGTGGTGCTCCCCATACGAGGTGTGGGTCACAGAAAAAGGTTCCCAAGCCGGGTATATAAGTAAAAGAAGAAAGTTCCTGGACACCACTATAGTTGCTTTCTTGTGTCTTTATTGTATAGCTCAAATTACAGTATGCGGTATGCCAGTTGTGGATAATTATTGTAACAACAACGTTTCGGCGGTAAACGCCTTCATCAGGACACTGTAATTATAGAGCAGTACGGTAAGTATTGTGAATAAAAGAACATAAAGTACAAAGTGTCAAGACAAAATATATATAACGAATGTGAAAAAAAGTTTCTAGTAATTGTGAAGGAGCGTATTACATATTACATCGTTTCATATCTCATATTGCAAAGTAAAGCAAATTGTCTCATATATAGTGACACCGTGTATAGGTGAATCGTCACTGATGGTAATTCAGGAGGAATCATGGTCCATTCTTACAGGCCAAAGTCTACAGGATGGCAGAATTCACGTAATCCACAGACACATGCATGAGAGTAAGCAGGACTACACATCTCCTCATGAGTCATCTTTATCCAGCAGGGAATTCACCCACAGTAAGGGATGACACCATCCCACCTATCGTGGCCCAAGGAGGACCCGTGGAAGATGCCCCAGACAGGATGCAGCTGGACCAAGCTGGGACTACTCACAAGGACGTACTACAAGATCACAGGTAACGGATGGTTCACCACATTCACTGGTAGTCAACATCTCATCCAAGATACTGACACAGGCACAAGTCCAGGTTCTCCAAAAGGGCCTGTATCCTTCTGCCCCTCGTACAGATCTTGACAGTTTCCAATTGGAACTGGACCTTCAGAGGTTCTATAGGAACCTCCGTTTAAAAAGCCTACTTTCACGGAAAAGACGACGAACCGCGGCTAAAAAACCCAGTGACCCCCAGAGATAAAGGACACATAACAATTAAAGACATGGATATAAGACTTAAGAGCCCTTTTCAACCACCTAAGAACGCGCCCCCGGTGGAAACCTACATATTTTTGGTCAACAGGGACCTAGAGAACCTCAGGAGGACCATGGAGATGGGAGGCCTCAGCTGCCAATCAATCTCACCGGTGCTGAAAGAGAGGCTCTCTTTACATTACAAAAGGATCGAGACTTGACTATCAAGCCCGCCGATAAAGGCGGAGCGCTGGTAGTGATGGATAGGCTAGATTATCTCAGTGAGATCCATAATCAACTTAGCGATACCACAGTATACGAATCGCTCAATAAGAACCCGACTACAGAAATTGCGACTAGAATCCATAACACCTTAACCACATACCTCAACAACGATACCATAGATCAGGATACCATAGAGATACCTAACCAAATCTAACCCCATCATTCCTGTCCTTTACACCCTGCCCAAGATTCACAAACGTCTCCAAAACCTCCTGGGAGACCGATAGTCTCTTCCTCTGATTCCATCCTCTCCCCACTTTCAATATTCCTGGAAAAATTCTCACACCTCTAGCCAAACAAACTAAATCTTTTCTGCTTGATACCACATCATTTCTTCAGATCATAAAAGACGTAGGGCCCATACATCCAGACTCCATCTTGGTTACACTAGACGTAGTGAGCTTATACACGTCTATAACACACGAAAAAGGCACACTAGCAGTTTCTGAAACTTCTAGTGTCCTCTAACATACATCAGAACATCAGGTCATTATGTTTGGACCTCCTTGAACTAGTGTTGACACAGAACTATTTCATGTTCCAAGATACCTTTTATGGTCAAAAACAAGGAACAGCCATGGGGGCACATATGGCACCACCATATGCCAACATTTATATGGCA
>JAKVIS010000891.1:0-46487 GCA_033119425.1 Bufotes viridis | reverse complement strand
GCAGGGAGTAAAGGGAGAAAAGGAACATTAGAGAAGGTAAAGAGTGAGGGAAAACTGGGAAGAGTGTGAGGGGTGGAAAAGGAGAAGGAGAGGATATTGGTAAAAAATATAGATAGGGTAGGTGAAAGTAAGGAGAGGGAAACAATAGAGAATGGAGAGAGAGTGAGAGAAATATAGAAAAAGGGGAAGTAGGGTAAAGAGACAAGGGGCATGGGAGACAGAGAGGGTGAGAGAGGACAAGACTGTCAGAGAGGGTAAGAAAACACAAGCACAGCAGGGAGTAAAGGGGAGAAAGGGAACATTAGAGAAGGTAAAGAGTGAGGGAAAACTGGGAAGAGTGTGAGGGGTGGAAAAGGAGAGGATAATCGTAAAAAAACATATAGATAGGGTAGGTGAAAGTAAGGAAAGGGGAAACAATAGAGCATGGAGAGAGAGTGAGAGAAATATAGAAAAAGGGAAGTAGGGTAAAGAGACAAGGGGCATGGGAGACAGAGAGGGGTGAGAAAGGACAAGAATGTAAGAGAGGGTAAGAAAATACGAGCACAACAGGTAGTAAAGGGAAGAAAGAAAACAGAGAAGAGATAAAAGGAGTGAAAGTGGGAATGAGAGAAGCGGAAAAGAGAGAGGGGAGGGAGAGCTTTGGGAGATAGGGATAAAAAGAGATGGTGATAGAAAGAAGGAAGGACAATGAAATAAAGGGTGAAAGGTAGAGCATAAAGATGAATGAAAGAGGGCTAGATGGGGAGAAAAAGAGAGGAATTGGTAGAGAAAGGCCAAGAAAGAAAGAATGTGAGGGTGCACATAAGGTGAAAAGAGACAGAAAGTAAAACATTCTTTAGATAGAGAGGGACAAGAAGTCTTAGAGAAGAGAAAAGGGGGAGAGAGAATATTAATAGGAAAAAAGCATAGAGGGTAAGAGGATGAGGGTGATTAGAAGGTGGAAAAAGGGAGAATAGAGAGGAGAGAGAAGCTAAAAGGGAAGAGAAGGAGGAGGAGAATATGTACCTAAGATATGTTTGTGTTATAATAGAAGTGTCCAAAATGATATACACATGGTAAGTACATACTGTATATCCACATGTATAAGGAATATACTTCAGGACTAGAACTCTTGTTCTAGCCTGATTATTATCAGTAATTAATATAAATATTAATTACCTGTCTTATCATTCTTTCTCACAGTTGACCAGGAAAAATATCAGATTCTATCATCTCACTGGGCATCAGTCACCTATAAAAAGTCAAAGGCATGATAATATGTTCCTTTACATGCTATAGACACTAATATATATAACACACGCTAGGGGCCTACTGACTTATCTCAGACTTAATGTAAATATAAAGAGAGAAAGCGTGAGAGAGATGCAAAGTAGGAGATAGATTACGAGACAGAGAGGGGCAAGAGAGGAAAATAATGTAAGAGACGGTAAAAAACATGAGCAAAGCAGGGAGTAAAGGGAAGAAAGGGGAAATGAGAGAAGGTGAAATGTGAGGGAAAGAGAGGATAATGGAAAAAAAAAGGATAGGGTAATTGAAATTAAGGAAAGGAGAAACAATAGAAAATGGGGAAAGGGTGAGAGAAATATAGAATGAGGGGAAGTAGGGTAAAGAGACAAGGAACATTCGACATAGAGAAAGGAAAGAGAGAACAAAAATGTAAGAGAGGGTAAGACAACACAAGCAAAGCAGGGAGTAAAGGGAAGAAAGGGGACGTGAGAGAAGGTGAAGAGTGAGGGAAAATTGAGGAGAGTGTGAGGGGGAGACAGGGAAGGAGAGGATAATGGTAAAAAAAGATGGGGTAGGTGAAAGTGAGAAAAGGGAAAACAATAGAAAATGGGTAGATTTGAAAAGAAATATAGAAAAGGGGAAGTAGGATAGAGAGGCAAGGGACATGGGAGACAGAGAGAGGCAAGAAAGGACAAAATGTAAGAGAGGGTAAAAACACAAGCACAGCAGGGAGATTAGGGAAGAAAGGGAACATTAGAGGAGGTAAAGAATGAGGGAAACTGGGAAGAGTATGAGGGGGGAGACGGAAAAGGAGAGGATAATGGTAAAAAGATGGGGTAGGTGAAAGTGAGAAAAGGAAAACAATAGAAAATGGGGAGAGTTGAAGAGAAATATAGAAAAGAGGAAGTAGGATAGAGAGGCAAGGGACATGGGAGACAGAGAGAGGCAAGAAAGGACAAAAATGTAAGAGAGGGTGAGAAAACACAAGCACAGCAGGGAGTTTAGGGAAGTAAGGGAAGATTAGAGAAGGTAAAGAATGAGGGAAAACTGGGAAGAGTATGAGTGGGGAGACATGGAAGGAGAGGATAATGGTAAAAAGATGGGGTAGGTGAAAGTGAGAAAAGGGAAAACAATAGAAAATGGGGAGAGTTGAAGAGAAATATAGAAAAGGGGAAGTAGGATAGAGAGGCAAGGGACATGGGAGACAGAGAGAGGCAAGAAAGGACAAAAATGTAAGAGAGGGTGAGAAAACACAAGCACAGCAGGGAGTTTAGGGAAGTAAGGGAAGATTAGAGAAGGTAAAGAATGAGGGAAAACTGGGAAGAGTATGAGGGGGAGACATGGAAGGAGAGGATAATGGTAAAAAGATGGGGTAGGTGAAAGTGAGAAAAGGGAAAACAATAGAAAATGGGGAGAGTTGAAGAGAAATATAGTAAAGGGGAAGTAGGATAGAGAGGCAAGGGACATGGGAGACAGAGAGAGGCAAGAAAGGACAAACATGTAAGATAGGGTGAGAAAACACAAGCACAGCAGGGAGTTTAGGGAAGTAAGGGAAGATTAGAGAAGGTAAAGAATGAGGGAAAACTGGGAAGAATATGAGGGTGGAGACGGGAGGGAGAGGATAATGGTAAAAAGATGGGGTAGGTGAAAGTGAGAAAAGTGAAAACAATAGAAAATGGGGAGAGTTGAAGAGAAATATAGAAAAGGGAAGTAGGATAGAGAGGCAAGGGACATGGGAGACAGAGAGAGGCAAGAAAGGACAAACATGTAAGATAGGGTGAGAAAACACAAGCACAGCATGGAGTTTAGGGAAGTAAGAGAAGATTAGAGAAGGTAAAGAATGAGGGAAAACTGGGAAGAGTATGAGGGGTGGAGACGGGGAAGGAGAGGATAATGGTAAAAAAGATGGGGTAGGTGAAAGTGAGAAAAGGGAAAACAATAGAAAATGGGGAGAGTTGAAGAGAAATATAAAAAAGGGGAAGTAGGATAGAGAGGCAAGGGACATGGGAGACAGAGAGAGGCAAGAAAGGACAAACATGTAAGAGAGGGTAAGAAAACACAAGCACAGCAGGGAGTTTAGGGAAGAAAGGGAAGATTAGAGAAAGTAAAGAATGAGGGAAAACTGGGAAGAGTATGAGAGGTGGAGACGGGGAAGGAAAGGATAATGGTAAAAAAGATGGGGTAGGTGAAAGTGAAATAAAGGGAAACAATAGAAAATGGGGAGAGGGTGAGAGAAATTTAGAAAACAGGAAGTAGGGTAAAGAGACAAGGGGAATGTGAGACAGAGAGGGATAAGAGATTACAAGAATGTAAAAGAGAGTAAGAAAACACAAGCACAGCAGGGAGTTTAGGGAAGTAAGGGAAGATTAGAGAAGGTAAAGAATGAGGGAAAACTGGGAAGAGTATGAGGAGTGGAGACGGGGAAGGAGAGGATAATGGTAAAAAGATGGGGTAGGTGAAATTGAGAAAAGGGAAAACAATAGAAAATGGGGAGAGTTGAAGAGAAATATAGAAAAGGGAAGTAGGATAGAGAGGCAAGGGACATGGGAGACAGAGAGAGGCAAGAAAGGACAAAAATGTAAGAGTGGGTGAGAAAACACAAGCAAAGCAGGGAGTTTAGGGAAGTAAGGGAAGATTAGAGAAGGTAAAGAATGAGGGAAAACTGGGAAGAGTATGAGGGTGGAGACGGAAAAGGAGAGGATAATGGTAAAAAGATGGGGTAGGTGAAAGTGAGATAAAGGGAAACAATAGAAAATGGGGAGAGGGTGAGAGAAATTTAGAAAACAGGAAGTAGGGTAAAGAGACAAGGGTCATGTGAGACAGAGAGGGATGAGAGAGGACAAGAATGTAAAAGAGAGTAAGAAAACACAAGCACAACAGGGAGTTTAGGAAGAAGGGGAACATTAGAGAAGGTAAAGAATGAGGGAAAACTGGGAAGAGTATGAGGGGTGGAGACGGGAAGGAGAGGATAATGGTAAAAAGATGGGGTAGGTGAAAGTGAGAAAAGGGAAAACAATAGAAAATGGGAAGAGTTGAAGAGAAATATAAAAAGGGGAAGTAGGATAGAGAGGCAAGGGACATGGGAGACAGAGAGAGGCAAGAAAGGACAAACATGTAAGAGAGGGTATGAAAACACAAGCACAGCAGGGAGTTTAGGGAAGAAAGGGAAGATTAGAGAAAGTAAAGAATGAGGGAAAACTGGGAAGAGTATGAGAGGTGGAGACGGGGAAGGAGAGGATAATGGTAAAAAGATGGGGTAGGTGAAAGTGAGATAAAGGGAAACAATAGAAAATGGGGAGAGGGTGAGAGAAATTTAGAAAACAGGAAGTAGGGTAAAGAGACAAGGGAATGTGAGACAGAGAGGGATAAGAGAGGACAAGAATGTAAAAGAGAGTAAGAAAACACAAGCACAACAGGGAGTTTAGGGAAGAGGGGGAACATTAGAAAAGGTAAAGAATGAGGGAAAACAGGGAAGAGTATGAGGGGGGGAGACAGGGAAGGAGAGAATAATGGTAAAAAAAAAGATGGGGTAGGTGAAAGTGAGAAAAGGTAAAACAATAGCAAATGGGGAGAGTTGAAGAGAAATATAGAAAAGGGGAAGTAGAATAGAGAGGTAAGGGATATAGGAGACAGTGATAGGCAAGAAAGGACAAAAATCTAAGAGAGGGTAAGAAAAAACAAGCACAGCAGGGAGTTTAGGGAAGAAAAGGAACATTAGAAAAGGTAAAGAATGATGGAAAACTGGGCAGAGTATGAGGTGGGGAGACAGGGAAGGAGAGGATAATGGTAAAAAAAAGATGGGGTAGGTGAAAGTGAGAAAAAGGGAAATAATCGAAAATGGGAAGAGGGTGAGAGAAAGATAGTATACAGGAAGTAGGGTAAAGGGTCAAGGGACATGCGAGACAAACAGGGGTGAGAGAGGACTAGAATGAATGAGAGGGTAACAATACACGAGCATAGCAGGGAGTAAAGGGGAGAAAAGGAACATTAGAGAAGGTAAAAAGTGAGGGAAAACTGGGAAGAGTGTGAGGGGTGAAAAACAGGAAGGAGAGGAAAATGGTAAAAACAAGATAGGGTAGGTGAAAGTAAGGAGAGGGGAAACAATAGAAAATGGGGAGAGAGTGAGAGAAATATAGAAAAAGGGGAAGTAGGGTAAAGAGACAAGGGACTTGCGAAACAAAGAGGGTGAGAGAGGACAAGACTGTCAGAGAGGGTAAGAAAACACAAGCACAGCAGGGAGTAAAGGGGAGAAAAGGAACATTAGAGAAGGTAAAGAGTGAGGGAAAACTGGGAAGAGTGTGAGGGGTGGAAAAGGAGAGGGAGAGGATATTGGTAAAGAAAAATAGATAGGGTAGGTGAAAGTAAGGAAAGGGGAAACAATAGAGCATGGAGAGAGAGTGAGAGAAATATAGAAAAAGGGGAAGTAGGGTAAAGAGACAAGGGGCATGGGAGACAGAGAGGGTGAGAGAGGACAAGACTGTCAGAGAGGGTAAGAAAACACAAGCACAGCAGGGAATAAAGGGGAGAAAAGGAACATTAGAGAAGGTAAAGAGTGAGGGAAAACTGGGAAGAGTGTGAGGGGTGGAAAAGGAGAGGATATTGGTAAAAAACATATAGATAGGGTAGGTGAAAGTAAGGAAAGGGGAAACAATAGAGCATGGAGAGAGAGTGAGAGAAATATAGAAAAAGGGAAGTAGGGTAAAGAGACAAGGGGCATGGGAGACAGAGAGGGGTGAGAAAGGACAAGAATGTAAGAGAGGGTAAGAAAATACGAGCACAGCAGGTAGTAAAGGGAAGAAAGAAAACAGAGAAGAGATAAAAGGAGTGAAAGTGGGAATGAGAGAAGCGGAAAAGAGAGAGGGAGGGAGAGCTTTGGGAGATAGGGATAAAAAGAGATGGTGATAGAAAGAAGGAAGGACAATGAAATAAAGGGTGAAAGGTAGAGCATAAAGATGAATGAAAGAGGGCTAGATGGGGAGAAAAAGAGAGGAATGGGTAGAGAAAGGCCAAGAAAGAAAGAATGTGAGGGTGCACATAAGGTGAAAAGAGACAGAAAGTAAAAATTCTTTAGATAGAGAGGGACAAGAAGTCTTAGAGAAGAGAAAAGGGGAGAGAGAATATTAATAGGAAAAAGCATAGAGGGTGAGAGGATGAGGGTGATTAGAAGGTGGAAAAAGGGAGAATAGAGAGGAGAGAGAAGCTAAAAGGGAAGAGAAGGAGGAGGAGATTATGTACCTAAGATATGTTTGTGTTATAATAGAAGTATCCAAAATGATATACACATGGTAAGTACATACTGTATATCCACATGTATAAGGAATATACTTCAGGATTAGAACTCTTGTCTAGCCTGATTATTATCAGTAATTAATATAAATATTAATTACCTGTCTTATCATTCTTTTCTCACAGTTGACCAGGAAAAATATCAGATTCTATCATCTCACTGGGCATCAGTCACCTATAAAAAGTCAAAGGCATGATAATATGTTCCTTTTACATGCTATAGACACTAATATATATAACACAAGCTAGGGGCCTACTGACTTATCTCAGACTTAATGTAAATATAAAGAGAGAAGGCGTGAGAGAGATGCAAAGTAGGAGATAGATTGTGAGACAGAGAGGGGCAAGAGAGGAAAATAATGTAAGAGACGGTAAAAAAACATGAGCAAAGCAGGGAGTAAAGGGAAGAAAGGGGAAATGAGAGAAGGTGAAATGTGAGGGAAAGAGAGGATAATGGAAAAAAAAAAGGATAGGGTAGTTGAAATTAAGGAAAGGAGAAACAATAGAAAATGGGGAAAGGGTGAGAGAAATATAGAATGAGGGGAAGTAGGGTAAAGAGACAAGGAACATTCGACATAGAGAAAGGAAAGAGAGAACAAAAATGTAAGAGAGGGTAAGACAACACAAGCAAAGCAGGGAGTAAAGGGAAGAAAGGGGACGTGAGAGAAGGTGAAGAGTGAGGGAAAATTGAGGAGAGTGTGAGGGGGGGAGACAGGGAAGGAGAGGATAATGGTAAAAAAAAGATGGGGTAGGTGAAAGTGAGAAAAGGGAAAACAATAGAAAATGGGTAGATTTGAAAAGAAATATAGAAAAGGGGAAGTAGGATAGAGAGGCAAGGGACATGGGAGACAGAGAGAGGCAAGAAAGGACAAAAATGTAAGAGAGGGTAAAAAAACACAAGCACAGCAGGGAGATTAGGGAAGAAAGGGAACATTAGAGGAGGTAAAGAATGAGGGGAAACTGGGAAGAGTATGAGGGGGGGAGACGGAAAAGGAGAGGATAATGGTAAAAAAGATGGGGTAGGTGAAAGTGAGAAAAGGGAAAACAATAGAAAATGGGGAGAGTTGAAGAGAAATATAGAAAAGAGGAAGTAGGATAGAGAGGCAAGGGACATGGGAGACAGAGAGAGGCAAGAAAGGACAAAAATGTAAGAGAGGGTGAGAAAACACAAGCACAGCAGGGAGTTTAGGGAAGTAAGGGAAGATTAGAGAAGGTAAAGAATGAGGGAAAACTGGGAAGAGTATGAGTGGGGGAGACATGGAAGGAGAGGATAATGGTAAAAAGATGGGGTAGGTGAAAGTGAGAAAAGGGAAAACAATAGAAAATGGGGAGAGTTGAAGAGAAATATAGAAAAGGGGAAGTAGGATAGAGAGGCAAGGGACATGGGAGACAGAGAGAGGCAAGAAAGGACAAAAATGTAAGAGAGGGTGAGAAAACACAAGCACAGCAGGGAGTTTAGGGAAGTAAGGGAAGATTAGAGAAGGTAAAGAATGAGGGAAAACTGGGAAGAGTATGAGGGGGGAGACATGGAAGGAGAGGATAATGGTAAAAAGATGGGGTAGGTGAAAGTGAGAAAAGGAAAACAATAGAAAATGGGGAGAGTTGAAGAGAAATATAGTAAAGGGGAAGTAGGATAGAGAGGCAAGGGACATGGGAGACAGAGAGAGGCAAGAAAGGACAAACATGTAAGATAGGGTGAGAAAACACAAGCACAGCAGGGAGTTTAGGGAAGTAAGGGAAGATTAGAGAAGGTAAAGAATGAGGGAAAACTGGGAAGAATATGAGGGGTGGAGACGGGAAGGAGAGGATAATGGTAAAAAGATGGGGTAGGTGAAAGTGAGAAAAGGAAAACAATAGAAAATGGGGAGAGTTGAAGAGAAATATAGAAAGGGAAGTAGGATAGAGAGGCAAGGGACATGGGAGACAGAGAGAGGCAAGAAAGGACAAACATGTAAGATAGGGTGAGAAAACACAAGCACAGCAGGGAGTTTAGGAAGTAAGAGAAGATTAGAGAAGGTAAAGAATGAGGGAAAACTGGGAAGAGTATGAGGGTGAGACGGGAAGGAGAGGATAATGGTAAAAAAGATGGGGTAGGTGAAAGTGAGAAAAGTGAAAACAATAGAAAATGGGGAGAGTTGAAGAGAAATATAGAAAAGGGGAAGTAGGATAGAGAGGCAAGGGACATGGGAGACAGAGAGAGGCAAGAAAGGACAAACATGCAAGATAGGGTGAGAAAACACAAGCACAGCAGGGAGTTTAGGGAAGTAAGAGAAGATTAGAGAAGGTAAAGAATGAGGGAAAACTGGGAAGAGTATGAGGGGTGGAGACGGGGAAGGAGAGGATAATGGTAAAAAAGATGGGGTAGGTGAAAGTGAGAAAAGGGAAAACAATAGAAAATGGGGAGAGTTGAAGAGAAATATAAAAAAGGGGAAGTAGGATAGAGAGGCAAGGGACATGGGAGACAGACAGAGGCAAGAAAGGACAAACATGTAAGAGAGGGTAAGAAAACACAAGCACAGCAGGGAGTTTAGGGAAGTAAGGGAAGATTAGAGAAGGTAAAGAATGAGGGAAAACTGGGAAGAGTATGAGAGGTGGAGACGGGAAGGAGAGGATAATGGTAAAAAGATGGGGTAGGTGAAAGTGAGATAAAGGGAAACAATAGAAAATGGGGAGAGGGTGAGAGAAATTTAGAAAACAGGAAGTAGGGTAAAGAGACAAGGGGACATGTGAGACAGAGAGGGATAAGAGAGGACAAGAATGTAAAAGAGAGTAAGAAAACACAAGCACAGCAGGGAGTTTAGGGAAGTAAGGGAAGATTAGAGAAGGTAAAGAATGAGGGAAAACTGGGAAGAGTATGAGGGTGGAGACGGGGAAGGAGAGGATAATGGTAAAAAGATGGGGTAGGTGAAAGTGAGAAAAGGGAAAACAATAGAAAATGGGGAGAGTTGAAGAGAAATATAGAAAAGGGAAGTAGGATAGAGAGGCAAGGGACATGGGAGACAGAGAGAGGCAAGAAAGAACAAAAATGTAAGAGAGGGTGAGAAAACACAAGCAAAGCAGGGAGTTTAGGGAAGTAAGGGAAGATTAGAGAAGGTAAAGAATGAGGGAAAACTGGGAAGAGTATGAGGGGTGGAGACGGAAAAGGAGAGGATAATGGTAAAAAAGATGGGGTAGGTGATAGTGAGATAAAGGGAAACAATAGAAAATGGGGAGAGGGTGAGAGAAATTTAGAAAACAGGAAGTAGGGTAAAGAGACAAGGGTCATGTGAAACAGAGAGGGATGAGAGAGGACAAGAATGTAAAAGAGAGTAAGAAAACACAAGCACAACAGGGAGTTTAGGGAAGAAGGGGAACATTAGAGAAGGTAAAGAATGAGGGAAAACTGGGAAGAGTATGAGGGGTGGAGACGGGGAAGGAGAGGATAATGGTAAAAAAGATGGGGTAGGTGAAAGTGAGAAAAGGGAAAACAATAGAAAATGGGGAGAGTTGAAGAGAAATATAAAAAAGGGGAAGTAGGATAGAGAGGCAAGGGACATGGGAGACAGAGAGAGGCAAGAAAGGACAAACATGTAAGAGAGGGTATGAAAAACACAAGCACAGCAGGGAGTTTAGGGAAGAAAGGGAAGATTAGAGAAAGTAAAGAATGAGGGAAAACTGGGAAGAGTATGAGAGGTGGAGACGGGGAAGGAGAGGATAATGGTAAAAAAGATGGGGTAGGTGAAAGTGAGATAAAGGGAAACAATAGAAAATGGGGAGAGGGTGAGAGAAATTTAGAAAACAGGAAGTAGGGTAAAGAGACAAGGGGAATGTGAGACAGAGAGGGATAAGAGAGGACAAGAATGTAAAAGAGAGTAAGAAAACACAAGCACAACAGGGAGTTTAGGGAAGAGGGGGAACATTAGAAAAGGTAAAGAATGAGGGAAAACAGGGAAGAGTATGAGGGGGGGAGACAGGGAAGGAGAGAATAATGGTAAAAAAGATGGGGTAGGTGAAAGTGAGAAAAGGTAAAACAATAGCAAATGGGGAGAGTTGAAGAGAAATATAGAAAGGGGAAGTAGAATAGAGAGGTAAGGGATATAGGAGACAGTGATAGGCAAGAAAGGACAAAAATCTAAGAGAGGGTAAGAAAAACAAGCACAGCAGGGAGTTTAGGGAAGAAAAGGAACATTAGAAAAGGTAAAGAATGATGGAAAACTGGGCAGAGTATGAGGTGGGGAGACAGGGAAGGAGAGGATAATGATAAAAAAGATGGGGTAGGTGAAAGTGAGAAAAAGGGAAATAATCGAAAATGGGAAGAGGGTGAGAGAAAGATAGTATACAGGAAGTAGGGTAAAGGGTCAAGGGACATGCGAGACAAACAGGGGTGAGAGAGGACTAGAATGAATGAGAGGGTAACAATACACGAGCATAGCAGGGAGTAAAGGGTAGAAAAGGAACATTAGAGAAGGTAAAAGTGAGGGAAAACTGGGAAGAGTGTGAGGGGTGAAAAACAGGAAGGAGAGGAAAATGGTAAAAACAAGATAGGGTAGGTGAAAGTAAGGAGAGGGAAACAATAGAAAATGGGGAGAGAGTGAGAGAAATATAGAAAAAGGGGAAGTAGGGTAAAGAGACAAGGGACTTGCGAAACAAAGAGGGTGAGAGAGGACAAGACTGTCAGAGAGGGTAAGAAAACACAAGCACAGCAGGGAGTAAAGGGGAGAAAAGGAACATTAGAGAAGGTAAAGAGTGAGGGAAAACTGGGAAGAGTGTGAGGGGTGGAAAAGGAGAAGGAGAGGATATTGGTAAAGAAATATAGATAGGGTAGGTGAAAGTAAGGAAAGGGAAACAATAGAGCATGGAGAGAGAGTGAGAGAAATATAGAAAAAGGGGAAGTAGGGTAAAGGACAAGGGGCATGGGAGACAGAGAGGGTGAGAGAGGACAAGACTGTCAGAGAGGGTAAGAAAACACAAGCACAGCAGGGAATAAAGGGGAGAAAAGGAACATTAGAGAAGGTAAAGAGTGAGGGAAAACTGGGAAGAGTGTGAGGGGTGGAAAAGGAGAGGATAATCGTAAAAACATATAGATAGTGTAGGTGAAAGTAAGGAAAGGGGAAACAATAGAGCATGGAGAGAGAGTGAGAGAAATATAGAAAAAGGGGAAGTAGGGTAAAGAGACAAGGGGCATGGGAGACAGAGAGGGGTGAGAAAGGACAAGAATGTAAGAGAGGGTAAGAAAATACGAGCACAGCAGGTAGTAAAGGGAAGAAAGAAAACAGAGAAGAGATAAAAGGAGTGAAAGTGGGAATGAGAGAAGCGGAAAAGAGAGAGGGAGGAGAGCTTTGGGAGATAGGGATAAAAAGAGATGGTGATAGAAAGAAGGAAGGACAATGAAATAAAGGGTGAAAGGTAGAGCATAAAGATGAATGAAAGAGGGCTAGATGGGGAGAAAAAGAGAGGAATGGGTAGAGAAAGGCCAAGAAAGAAAGAATGTGAGGGTGGACATAAGGTGAAAAGAGACAGAAAGTAAAAAATTCTTTAGATAGAGAGGGACAAGAAGTCTTAGAGAAGAGAAAAGGGGGAGAGAGAATATTAATAGGAAAAAAGCATAGAGGGTGAGAGGATGAGGGTGATTAGAAGGTGGAAAAAGCGAGAATAGAGAGGGAGAGAGAAGCTAAAAGGGAAGAGAAGGAGGAGGAGAATATGTACCTAAGATATGTTTGTGTTATAATAGAAGTGTCCAAAATGATATACACATGGTAAGTACATACTGTATATCCACATGTATAAGGAATATACTTCAGGACTAGAACTCTTGTCTAGCCTGATTATTATCAGTAATTAATATAAATATTAATTACCTGTCTTATCATTCTTTTCTCACAGTTGACGAGGAAAAATATCAGATTCTATCATCTCACTGGGCATAAGTCACCTATAAAAAGTCAAAGGCATGATAATATGTTCCTTTTACATGCTATAGACACTAATATATATAACACACGCTAGGGGCCTACTGACTTATCTCAGACTTAATGTAAATATAAAGAGAGAAAGCGTGAGAGAGATGCAAAGTAGGAGATAGATTGCGAGACAGAGAGGGGCAAGAGAGGAAAATAATGTAAGAGACGGTAAAAAAAACATGAGCAAAGCAAAGAAAGGGGAAATGAGAGAAGGTGAAATGTGAGGGAAAGAGAGGATAATGGAAAAAAAAAAAGGATAGGGTAATTGAAATTAAGGAAAGGAGAAACAATAGAAAATGGGGAAAGGGTGAGAGAAATATAGAATGAGGGGAAGTAGGGTAAAGAGACAAGGAACATTCAACATAGAGAAAGGAAAGAGAGAACAAAAATGTAAGAGAGGGTAAGACAACACAAGCACAACAGGGAGTAAAGGGAAGAAAGGGGACGTGAGAGAAGGTGAAGAGTGAGGGAAAATTGAGGAGAGTGTGAGGGGGGGGAGACATGGAAGGAGAGGATAATGGTAAAAAAGATGGGGTAGGTGAAAGTGAGAAAAGGGAAAACAATAGAAAATGGGTAGATTTGAAAAGAAATATAGAAAAGGGGAAGTAGGATAGAGAGGCAAGGGACATGGGAGACAGAGAGAGGCAAGAAAGGACAAAAATGTAAGAGAGGGTAAAAACACAAGCACAGCAGGGAGATTAGGGAAGAAAGGGAACATTAGAGGAGGTAAAGAATGAGGGAAACTGGGAAGAGTATGAGGGGGAGACGGAAAAGGAGAGGATAATGGTAAAAAGATGGGGTAGGTGAAAGTGAGAAAAGGGAAAACAATAGAAAATGGGGAGAGTTGAAGAGAAATATAGAAAAGAGGAAGTAGGATAGAGAGGCAAGGGACATGGGAGACAGAGAGAGGCAAGAAAGGACAAAAATGTAAGAGAGGGTGAGAAAACACAAGCACAGCAGGGAGTTTAGGGAAGTAAGGGAAGATTAGAGAAGGTAAAGAATGAGGGAAAACTGGGAAGAGTATGAGTGGGGGAGACATGGAAGGAGAGGATAATGGTAAAAAGATGGGGTAGGTGAAAGTGAGAAAAGGGAAAACAATAGAAAATGGGGAGAGTTGAAGAGAAATATAGAAAAGGGGAAGTAGGATAGAGAGGCAAGGGACATGGGAGACAGAGAGAGGCAAGAAAGGACAAAAATGTAAGAGAGGGTGAGAAAACACAAGCACAGCAGGGAGTTTAGGGAAGTAAGGGAAGATTAGAGAAGGTAAAGAATGAGGGAAAACTGGGAAGAGTATGAGGGGGGAGACATGGAAGGAGAGGATAATGGTAAAAAGATGGGGTAGGTGAAAGTGAGAAAAGGGAAAACAATAGAAAATGGGGAGAGTTGAAGAGAAATATAGTAAAGGGGAAGTAGGATAGAGAGGCAAGGGACATGGGAGACAGAGAGAGGCAAGAAAGGACAAACATGTAAGATAGGGTGAGAAAACACAAGCACAGCAGGGAGTTTAGGGAAGTAAGGGAAGATTAGAGAAGGTAAAGAATGAGGGAAAACTGGGAAGAGTATGAGGGGTGGAGACGGGAAGGAGAGGATAATGGTAAAAAGATGGGGTAGGTGAAAGTGAGAAAAGGGAAAACAATAGAAAATGGGGAGAGTTGAAGAGAAATATAGAAAAGGGGAAGTAGGATAGAGAGGCAAGGGACATGGGAGACAGAGAGAGGCAAGAAAGGACAAACATGTAAGAGAGGGTGAGAAAACACAAGCACAGCAGGGAGTTTAGGGAAGTAAGGGAAGATTAGAGAAGGTAAAGAATGAGGGAAAACTGGGAAGAGTATGAGGGGTGGAGACGGGAAAGGAGAGGATAATGGTAAAAAGATGGGGTAGGTGAAAGTGAGATAAAGGGAAACAATAGAAAATGGGGAGAGGGTGAGAGAAATTTAGAAAACAGGAAGTAGGGTAAAGAGACAAGGGTCATGTGAGACAGAGAGGGATGAGAGAGGACAAGAATGTAAAAGAGAGTAAGAAAACACAAGCACAACAGGGAGTTTAGGGAAGAAGGGAACATTAGAGAAGGTAAAGAATGAGGGAAAACAGGGAAGAGTATGAGGGTGGAGACATGGAAGGAGAGGATAATGGTAAAAAGATGGGGTAGGTGAAAGTGAGAAAAGGGAAAACAATAGAAAATGGGGAGAGTTGAAGAGAAATATAGAAAAGGGGAAGTAGGATAGAGAGGCAAGGGACATGGGAGACAGAGAGAGGCAAGAAAGGACAAACATGTAAGATAGGGTGAGAAAACACAAGCACAGCAGGGAGTTTAGGGAAGTAAGGGAAGATTAGAGAAGGTAAAGAATGAGGGAAAACTGGGAAGAGTATGAGGGTGGAGACGGGGAAGGAGAGGATAATGGTAAAAAGATGGGGTAGGTGAAAGTGAGAAAAGGGAAAACAATAGAAAATGGGGAGAGTTGAAGAGAAATATAGAAAAGGGGAAGTAGGATAGAGAGGCAAGGGACATGGGAGACAGAGAGAGGCAAGAAAGGACAAACATGTAAGAGAGGGTAAGAAAACACAAGCACAGCAGGGAGTTTAGGGAAGAAAGGGAAGATTAGAGAAAGTAAAGAATGAGGGAAAACTGGGAAGAGTATGAGAGGTGGAGACGGGGAAGGAGAGGATAATGGTAAAAAAGATGGGGTAGGTGAAAGTGAGATAAAGGGAAACAATAGAAAATGGGGAGAGGGTGAGAGAAATTTAGAAAACAGGAAGTAGGGTAAAGAGACAAGGGGAATGTGAGACAGAGAGGGATAAGAGAGGACAAGAATGTAAAAGAGAGTAAGAAAACACAAGCACAACAGGGAGTTTAGGGAAGAGGGGGAACATTAGAAAAGGTAAAGAATGAGGGAAAACAGGGAAGAGTATGAGGGGGGAGACAGGGAAGGAGAGAATAATGGTAAAAAAAAGATGGGGTAGGTGAAAGTGAGAAAAGGGAAAACAATAGCAAATGGGGAGAGTTGAAGAGAAATATAGAAAAGGGGAAGTAGAATAGAGAGGTAAGGGACATAGGAGACAGTGATAGGCAAGAAAGGACAAAAATCTAAGAGAGGGTAAGAAAAAACAAGCACAGCAGGGAGTTTAGGGAAGAAAAGGAACATTAGAAAAGGTAAAGAATGATGGAAAACTGGGCAGAGTATGAGGTGGGGAGACAGGGAAGGAGAGGATAATGGTAAAAAAAGATGGGGTAGGTGAAAGTGAGAAAAAGGGAAATAATCGAAAATGGGAAGAGGGTGAGAGAAAGATAGTATACAGGAAGTAGGGAAAAGGGTCAAGGGACATGCGAGACAAACAGGGTGAGAGAGGACTAGAATGAATGAGAGGGTAACAATACACGAGCATAGCAGGGAGTAAAGGGTAGAAAAGGAACATTAGAGAAGGTAAAAAGTGAGGGAAAACTGGGAAGAGTGTGAGGGGTGAAAACAGGAAGGAGAGGAAAATGGTAAAACAAGATAGGGTAGGTGAAAGTAAGGAGAGGGGAAACAATAGAAAATGGGGAGAGAGTGAGAGAAATATAGAAAAAGGGGAAGTAGGGTAAAGAGACAAGGGACTTGCGAAACAAAGAGGGGTGAGAGAGGACAAGACTGTCAGAGAGGGTAAGAAAACACAAGCACAGCAGGGAGTAAAGGGGAGAAAAGGAACATTAGAGAAGGTAAAGAGTGAGGGAAAACTGGGAAGAGTGTGAGGGGTGGAAAAGGAGAAGGAGAGGATATTGGTAAAGAAATATAGATAGGGTAGGTGAAAGTAAGGAAAGGGGAAACAATAGAGCATGGAGAGAGAGTGAGAGAAATATAGAAAAAGGGGAAGTAGGGTAAAGAGACAAGGGGCATGGGAGACAGAGAGGGTGAGAGAGGACAAGACTGTCAGAGAGGGTAAGAAAACACAAGCACAGCAGGGAGTAAAGGGGAGAAAGAGAACATTAGAGAAGGTAAAGAGTGAGGGAAAACTGGGAAGAGTGTGAGGGGTGGAAAAGGAGAGGATAATCGTAAAAAAACATATAGATAGGGTAGGTGAAAGTAAGGAAAGGGGAAACAATAGAGCATGGAGAGAGAGTGAGAGAAATATAGAAAAAGGGGAAGTAGGGTAAAGAGACAAGGGGCATGGGAGACAGAGAGGGGTGAGAAAGGACAAGAATGTAAGAGAGGGTAAGAAAATACGAGCACAGCAGGTAGTAAAGGGAAGAAAGAAAAACAGAGAAGAGATAAAAGGAGTGAAAGTGGGAATGAGAGAAGCGGAAAAGAGAGAGGGGAGGGAGAGCTTTGGGAGATAGGGATAAAAAGAGATGGTGATAGAAAGAAGGAAGGACAATGAAATAAAGGGTGAAAGGTAGAGCATAAAGATGAATGAAAGAGGGCTAGATGGGGAGAAAAAGAGAGGAATGGGTAGAGAAAGGCCAAGAAAGAAAGAATGTGAGGGTGCACATAAGGTGAAAAGAGACAGAAAGTAAAAATTCTTTAGATAGAGAGGGACAAGAAGTCTTAGAGAAGAGAAAAGGGGAGAGAGAATATTAATAGGAAAAAGCATAGAGGGTGAGAGGATGAGGGTGATTAGAAGGTGGAAAAGGGAGAATAGAGAGGAGAGAGAAGCTAAAAGGGAAGAGAAGGAGGAGGAGAATATGTACCTAAGATATGTTTGTGTTATAATAGAAGTGTCCAAAATGATATACACATGGTAAGTACATACTGTATATCCACATGTATAAGGAATATACTTCAGGACTAGAACTCTTGTCTAGCCTGATTATTATCAGTAATTAATATAAATATTAATTACCTGTCTTATCATTCTTTCTCACAGTTGACCAGGAAAAATATCAGATTCTATCATCTCACTGGGCATAAGTCACCTATAAAAAGTCAAAGGCATGATAATATGTTCCTTTTACATGCTATAGACACTAATATATATAACACACGCTAGGGGCCTACTGACTTATCTCAGACTTAATGTAAATATAAAGAGAGAAAGCGTGAGAGAGATGCAAAGTAGGAGATAGATTATGAGACAGAGAGGGGCAAGAGAGGAAAATAATGTAAGAGACGGTAAAAAACATGAGCAAAGCAGGGAGTAAAGGGAAGAAAGGGGAAATGAGAGAAGGTGAAATGTGAGGGAAAGAGAGGATAATGGAAAAAAAAAGGATAGGGTAATTGAAATTAAGGAAAGGAGAAACAATAGAAAATGGGGAAAGGGTGAGAGAAATATAGAATGAGGGGAAGTAGGGTAAAGAGACAAGGAACATTCGACATAGAGAAAGGAAAGAGAGAACAAAAATGTAAGAGAGGGTAAGACAACACAAGCAAAGCAGGGAGTAAAGGGAAGAAAGGGGACGTGAGAGAAGGTGAAGAGTGAGGGAAAATTGAGGAGAGTGTGAGGGGGAGACAGGGAAGGAGAGGATAATGGTAAAAAAGATGGGGTAGGTGAAAGTGAGAAAAGGGAAAACAATAGAAAATGGGTAGATTTGAAAAGAAATATAGAAAAGGGGAAGTAGGATAGAGAGGCAAGGGACATGGGAGACAGAGAGAGGCAAGAAAGGACAAAAATGTAAGAGAGGGTAAAAACACAAGCACAGCAGGGAGATTAGGGAAGAAAGGGAACATTAGAGGAGGTAAAGAATGAGGGAAACTGGGAAGAGTATGAGGGGGGAGACGGAAAAGGAGAGGATAATGGTAAAAAGATGGGGTAGGTGAAAGTGAGAAAAGGGAAAACAATAGAAAATGGGGAGAGTTGAAGAGAAATATAGAAAAGAGGAAGTAGGATAGAGAGGCAAGGGACATGGGAGACAGAGAGAGGCAAGAAAGGACAAAAATGTAAGAGAGGGTGAGAAAACACAAGCACAGCAGGGAGTTTAGGGAAGTAAGGGAAGATTAGAGAAGGTAAAGAATGAGGGAAAACTGGGAAGAGTATGAGTGGGGGAGACATGGAAGGAGAGGATAATGGTAAAAAAGATGGAGTAGGTGAAAGTGAGAAAAGGGAAAACAATAGAAAATGGGGAGAGTTGAAGAGAAATATAGAAAAGGGGAAGTAGGATAGAGAGGCAAGGGACATGGGAGACAGAGAGAGGCAAGAAAGGACAAAAATGTAAGAGAGGGTGAGAAAACACAAGCACAGCAGGGAGTTTAGGGAAGTAAGGGAAGATTAGAGAAGGTAAAGAATGAGGGAAACCTGGGAAGAGTATGAGGGGGGGAGACATGGAAGGAGAGGATAATGGTAAAAAAGATGGGGTAGGTGAAAGTGAGAAAAGGGAAAACATTAGAAAATGGGGAGAGTTGAAGAGAAATATAGTAAAGGGGAAGTAGGATAGAGAGGCAAGGGACATGGGAGACAGAGAGAGGCAAGAAAGGACAAACATGTAAGATAGGGTGAGAAAACACAAGCACAGCAGGGAGTTTAGGGAAGTAAGGGAAGATTAGAGAAGGTAAAGAATGAGGGAAAACTGGGAAGAATATGAGGGGTGGAGACGGGGAGGGAGAGGATAATGGTAAAAAAGATGGGGTAGGTGAAAGTGAGAAAAGGGAAAACAATAGAAAATGGGGAGAGTTGAAGAGAAATATAGAAAAGGGGAAGTAGGATAGAGAGGCAAGGGACATGGGAGACAGAGAGAGGCAAGAAAGGACAAACATGTAAGATAGGGTGAGAAAACACAAGCACAGCAGGGAGTTTAGGGAAGTAAGGGAAGATTAGAGAAGGTAAAGAATGAGGGAAAACTGGGAAGAGTATGAGGGGTGGAGACGGGAAGGAGAGGATAATGGTAAAAAAGATGGGGTAGGTGAAAGTGAGAAAAGGGAAAACAATAGAAAATGGGGAGAGTTGAAGAGAAATATAAAAAAGGGGAAGTAGGATAGAGAGGCAAGGGACATGGGAGACAGAGAGAGGCAAGAAAGGACAAACATGTAAGAGAGGGTAAGAAAACACAAGCACAGCAGGGAGTTTAGGGAAGAAAGGGAAGATTAGAGAAAGTAAAGAATGAGGGAAAACTGGGAAGAGTATGAGAGGTGGAGACGGGAAGGAAAGGATAATGGTAAAAAGATGGGGTAGGTGAAAGTGAAATAAAGGGAAACAATAGAAAATGGGGAGAGGGTGAGAGAAATTTAGAAAACAGGAAGTAGGGTAAAGAGACAAGGGGAATGTGAGACAGAGAGGGATAAGAGAGGACAAGAATGTAAAAGAGAGTAAGAAAACACAAGCACAGCAGGGAGTTTAGGGAAGTAAGGGAAGATTAGAGAAGGTAAAGAATGAGGGAAAACTGGGAAGAGTATGAGGTGTGGAGACGGGGAAGGAGAGGATAATGGTAAAAAAGATGGAGTAGGTGAAAGTGAGAAAAGGGAAAACAATAGAAAATGGGGAGAGTTGAAGAGAAATATAGAAAAGGGGAAGTAGGTTAGAGAGGCAAGGGACATGGGAGACAGAGAGAGGCAAGAAAGGACAAAAATTTAAGAGTGGGTGAGAAAACACAAGCAAAGCAGGGAGTTTAGGGAAGTAAGGGAAGATTAGAGAAGGTAAAGAATGAGGGAAAACTGGGAAGAGTATGAGGGGTGGAGACGGAAAAGGAGAGGATAATGGTAAAAAGATGGGGTAGGTGAAAGTGAGATAAAGGGAAACAATAGAAAATGGGGAGAGGGTGAGAGAAATTTAGAAAACAGGAAGTAGGGTAAAGAGACAAGGGTCATGTGAGACAGAGAGGGATGAGAGAGGACAAGAATGTAAAAGAGAGTAAGAAAACACAAGCACAACAGGGAGTTTAGGGAAGAAGGGGAACATTAGAGAAGGTAAAGAATGAGGGAAAACTGGGAAGAGTATGAGGGTGGAGACGGGAAGGAGAGGATAATGGTAAAAAGATGGGGTAGGTGAAAGTGAGAAAAGGGAAAACAATAGAAAATGGGAAGAGTTGAAGAGAAATATAAAAAGGGGAAGTAGGATAGAGAGGCAAGGGACATGGGAGACAGAGAGAGGCAAGAAAGGACAAACATGTAAGAGAGGGTATGAAAACACAAGCACAGCAGGGAGTTTAGGGAAGAAAGGGAAGATTAGAGAAAGTAAAGAATGAGGGAAAACTGGGAAGAGTATGAGAGGTGGAGACGGGGAAGGAGAGGATAATGGTAAAAAGATGGGGTAGGTGAAAGTGAGATAAAGGGAAACAATAGAAAATGGGGAGAGGGTGAGAGAAATTTAGAAAACAGGAAGTAGGGTAAAGAGACAAGGGGAATGTGAGACAGAGAGGGATAAGAGAGGACAAGAATGTAAAAGAGAGTAAGAAAACACAAGCACAACAGGGAGTTTAGGGAAGAGGGGGAACATTAGAAAAGGTAAAGAATGAGGGAAAACAGGGAAGAGTATGAGGGGGGAGACAGGGAAGGAGAGAATAATGGTAAAAAAAGATGGGGTAGGTGAAAGTGAGAAAAGGTAAAACAATAGCAAATGGGGAGAGTTGAAGAGAAATATAGAAAAGGGGAAGTAGAATAGAGAGGTAAGGGATATAGGAGACAGTGATAGGCAAGAAAGGACAAAAATCTAAGAGAGGGTAAGAAAAACAAGCACAGCAGGGAGTTTAGGGAAGAAAAGGAACATTAGAAAAGGTAAAGAATGATGGAAAACTGGGCAGAGTATGAGGTGGGGAGACAGGGAAGGAGAGGATAATGATAAAAAAGATGGGGTAGGTGAAAGTGAGAAAAAGGGAAATAATCGAAAATGGGAAGAGGGTGAGAGAAAGATAGTATACAGGAAGTAGGGTAAAGGGTCAAGGGACATGCGAGACAAACAGGGGTGAGAGAGGACTAGAATGAATGAGAGGGTAACAATACACGAGCATAGCAGGGAGTAAAGGGTAGAAAAGGAACATTAGAGAAGGTAAAAAGTGAGGGAAAACTGGGAAGAGTGTGAGGGGTGAAAAACAGGAAGGAGAGGAAAATGGTAAAAACAAGATAGGGTAGGTGAAAGTAAGGAGAGGGGAAACAATAGAAAATGGGGAGAGAGTGAGAGAAATATAGAAAAAGGGGAAGTAGGGTAAAGAGACAAGGGACTTGCGAAACAAAGAGGGGTGAGAGAGGACAAGACTGTCAGAGAGGGTAAGAAAACACAAGCACAGCAGGGAGTAAAGGGGAGAAAATGAACATTAGAGAAGGTAAAGAGTGAGGGAAAACTGGGAAGAGTGTGAGGGGTGGAAAAGGAGAGGGAGAGGATATTGGTAAAGAAAAATAGATAGGGTAGGTGAAAGTAAGGAAAGGGGAAACAATAGAGCATGGAGAGAGAGTGAGAGAAATATAGAAAAAGGGGAAGTAGGGTAAAGGACAAGGGGCATGGGAGACAGAGAGGGGTGAGAGAGGACAAGACTGTCAGAGAGGGTAAGAAAACACAAGCACAGCAGGGAATAAAGGGGAGAAAAGGAACATTAGAGAAGGTAAAGAGTGAGGGAAAACTGGGAAGAGTGTGAGGGGTGGAAAAGGAGAGGATATTGGTAAAAAAAAACATATAGATAGTGTAGGTGAAAGTAAGGAAAGGGGAAACAATAGAGCATGGAGAGAGAGTGAGAGAAATATAGAAAAAGGGGAAGTAGGGTAAAGGACAAGGGGCATGGGAGACAGAGAGGGGTGAGAAAGGACAAGAATGTAAGAGAGGGTAAGAAAATACGAGCACAGCAGGTAGTAGAGGGAAGAAAGAAAAACAGAGAAGAGATAAAAGGAGTGAAAGTGTGAATGAGAGAAGCGGAAAAGAGAGAGGGGAGGGAGAGCTTTGGGAGATAGGGATAAAAAGAGATGGTGATAGAAAGAAGGAAGGACAATGAAATAAAGGGTGAAAGGTAGAGCATAAAGATGAATGAAAGAGGGCTAGATGGGGAGAAAAAGAGAGGAATGGGTAGAGAAAGGCCAAGAAAGAAAGAATGTGAGGGTGCACATAAGGTGAAAAGAGACAGAAAGTAAAAATTCTTTAGATAGAGAGGGACAAGAAGTCTTAGAGAAGAGAAAAGGGGAGAGAGAATATTAATAGGAAAAAGCATAGAGGGTGAGAGGATGAGGGTGATTAGAAGGTGGAAAAAGGGAGAATAGAGAGGAGAGAGAAGCTAAAAGGGAAGAGAAGGAGGAGGAGAATATGTACCTAAGATATGTTTGTGTTATAATAGAAGTGTCCAAAATGATATACACATGGTAAGTACATACTGTATATCCACATGTATAAGGAATATACTTCAGGACTAGAACTCTTGTCTAGCCTGATTATTATCAGTAATTAATATAAATATTAATTACCTGTCTTATCATTCTTTCTCACAGTTGACCAGGAAAAATATCAGATTCTATCATCTCACTGGGCATAAGTCACCTATAAAAAGTCAAAGGCATGATAATATGTTCCTTTTACATGCTATAGACACTAATATATATAACACACGCTAGGGGCCTACTGACTTATCTCAGACTTAATGTAAATATAAAGAGAGAAAGCGTGAGAGAGATGCAAAGTAGGAGATAGATTGCGAGACAGAGAGGGGCAAGAGAGGAAAATAATGTAAGAGACGGTAAAAAACATGAGCAAAGCAGGGAGTAAAGGGAAGAAAGGGGAAATGAGAGAAGGTGAAATGTGAGGGAAAGAGAGGATAATGGAAAAAAAAGGATAGGGTAATTGAAATTAAGGAAAGGAGAAACAATAGAAAATGGGGAAAGGGTGAGAGAAATATAGAATGAGGGAAGTAGGGTAAAGAGACAAGGAACATTCGACATAGAGAAAGGAAAGAGAGAACAAAAATGTAAGAGAGGGTAAGACAACACAAGCAAAGCAGGGAGTAAAGGGAAGAAAGGGGACGTGAGAGAAGGTGAAGAGTGAGGGAAAATTGAGGAGAGTGTGAGGGGGGAGACAGGGAAGGAGAGGATAATGGTAAAAAAGATGGGGTAGGTGAAAGTGAGAAAAGGGAAAACAATAGAAAATGGGTAGATTTGAAAAGAAATATAGAAAAGGGGAAGTAGGATAGAGAGGCAAGGGACATGGGAGACAGAGAGAGGCAAGAAAGGACAAAAATGTAAGAGAGGGTAAAAACACAAGCACAGCAGGGAGATTAGGGAAGAAAGGGAACATTAGAGGAGGTAAAGAATGAGGGAAACTGGGAAGAGTATGAGGGGGAGACGGAAAAGGAGAGGATAATGGTAAAAAGATGGGGTAGGTGAAAGTGAGAAAAGGAAAACAATAGAAAATGGGGAGAGTTGAAGAGAAATATAGAAAAGAGGAAGTAGGATAGAGAGGCAAGGGACATGGGAGACAGAGAGAGGCAAGAAAGGACAAAAATGTAAGAGAGGGTGAGAAAACACAAGCACAGCAGGGAGTTTAGGGAAGTAAGGGAAGATTAGAGAAGGTAAAGAATGAGGGAAAACTGGGAAGAGTATGAGTGGGGGAGACATGGAAGGAGAGGATAATGGTAAAAAGATGGGGTAGGTGAAAGTGAGAAAAGGGAAAACAATAGAAAATGGGGAGAGTTGAAGAGAAATATAGAAAAGGGGAAGTAGGATAGAGAGGCAAGGGACATGGGAGACAGAGAGAGGCAAGAAAGGACAAAAATGTAAGAGAGGGTGAGAAAACACAAGCACAGCAGGGAGTTTAGGGAAGTAAGGGAAGATTAGAGAAGGTAAAGAATGAGGGAAAACTGGGAAGAGTATGAGGGGGGAGACATGGAAGGAGAGGATAATGGTAAAAAGATGGGGTAGGTGAAAGTGAGAAAAGGGAAAACAATAGAAAATGGGGAGAGTTGAAGAGAAATATAGTAAAGGGGAAGTAGGATAGAGAGGCAAGGGACATGGGAGACAGAGAGAGGCAAGAAAGGACAAACATGTAAGATAGGGTGAGAAAACACAAGCACAGCAGGGAGTTTAGGGAAGTAAGGGAAGATTAGAGAAGGTAAAGAATGAGGGAAAACTGGGAAGAGTATGAGGGTGGAGACGGGGAAGGAGAGGATAATGGTAAAAAGATGGGGTAGGTGAAAGTGAGAAAAGGGAAAACAATAGAAAATGGGGAGAGTTGAAGAGAAATATAGAAAAGGGGAAGTAGGATAGAGAGGCAAGGGACATGGGAGACAGAGAGAGGCAAGAAAGGACAAACATGTAAGAGAGGGTGAGAAAACACAAGCACAGCAGGGAGTTTAGGGAAGTAAGGGAAGATTAGAGAAGGTAAAGAATGAGGGAAAACTGGGAAGAGTATGAGGGGTGGAGACGGGGAAGGAGAGGATAATGGTAAAAAGATGGGGTAGGTGAAAGTGAGAAAAGGGAAAACAATAGAAAATGGGGAGAGTTGAAGAGAAATATAGAAAAGGGAAGTAGGATAGAGAGGCAAGGGACATGGGAGACAGAGAGAGGCAAGAAAGGACAAACATGTAAGAGAGGGTATGAAAACACAAGCACAGCAGGGAGTTTAGGGAAGAAAGGGAAGATTAGAGAAAGTAAAGAATGAGGGAAAACTGGGAAGAGTATGAGAGGTGGAGACGGGGAAGGAGAGGATAATGGTAAAAAGATGGGGTAGGTGAAAGTGAGATAAAGGGAAACAATAGAAAATGGGGAGAGGGTGAGAGAAATTTAGAAAACAGGAAGTAGGGTAAAGAGACAAGGGGAATGTGAGACAGAGAGGGATAAGAGAGGACAAGAATGTAAAAGAGAGTAAGAAAACACAAGCACAACAGGGAGTTTAGGGAAGAGGGGGAACATTAGAAAAGGTAAAGAATGAGGGAAAACAGGGAAGAGTATGAGGGGGGAGACAGGGAAGGAGAGAATAATGGTAAAAAAGATGGGGTAGGTGAAAGTGAGAAAAGGAAAACAATAGCAAATGGGGAGAGTTGAAGAGAAATATAGAAAAGGGGGAAGTAGAATAGAGAGGTAAGGGACATAGGAGACAGTGATAGGCAAGAAAGGACAAAAATCTAAGAGAGGGTAAGAAAAAACAAGCACAGCAGGGAGTTTAGGGAAGAAAAGGAACATTAGAAAAGGTAAAGAATGATGGAAAACTGGGCAGAGTATGAGGTGGGGAGACAGGGAAGGAGAGGATAATGATAAAAAAGATGGGGTAGGTGAAAGTGAGAAAAAGGGAAATAATCGAAAATGGGAAGAGGGTGAGAGAAAGATGGTATACAGGAAGTAGGGTAAAGGGTCAAGGGAAATGCGAGACAAACAGGGGTGAGAGAGGACTAGAATGAATGAGAGGGTAACAATACACGAGCATAGCAGGGAGTAAAGGGGAGAAAAGGAACATTAGAGAAGGTAAAAAGTGAGGGAAAACTGGGAAGAGTGTGAGGGGTGAAAACAGGAAGGAGAGGAAAATGGTAAAAACAAGATAGGGTAGGTGAAAGTAAGGAGAGGGGAAACAATAGAAAATGGGGAGAGAGTGAGAGAAATATAGAAAAAGGGGAAGTAGGGTAAAGAGACAAGGGACTTGCAAAACAAAGAGGGGTGAGAGAGGACAAGACTGTCAGAGAGGGTAAGAAAACACAAGCACAGCAGGGAGTAAAGGGGAGAAAAGGAACATTAGAGAAGGTAAAGAGTGAGGGAAAACTGGGAAGAGTGTGATTGGTGGAAAAATAGAAGGAGAGGATATTGGTAAAAAAATATAGATAGGGTAGGTGAAAGTAAGGAGAGGGGAAACAATAGAGAATGGAGAGAGAGTGAGAGAAATATAGAAAAAGGGGAAGTAGGGTAAAGAGACAAGGGGCATGGGAGACAGAGAGGGGTGAGAGAGGACAAGACTGTCAGAGAGGGTAAGAAAACACAAGCACAGCAGGGAGTAAAGGGGAGAAAGGGAACATTAGAGAAGGTAAAGAGTGAGGGAAAACTGGGAAGAGTGTGAGGGGTGGAAAAGGAGAGGATAATCGTAAAAAAACATATAGATAGGGTAGGTGAAAGTAAGGAAAGGGGAAACAATAGAGCATGGAGAGAGAGTGAGAGAAATATAGAAAAAGGGGAAGTAGGGTAAAGAGACAAGGGGCATGGGAGACAGAGAGGGGTGAGAAAGGACAAGAATGTAAGAGAGGGTAAGAAAATACGAGCACAGCAGGTAGTAAAGGGAAGAAAGAAAAACAGAGAAGAGATAAAAGGAGTGAAAGTGGGAATGAGAGAAGCTGAAAAGAGAGAGGGAGGGAGAGCTTGGGAGATAGGGATAAAAAGAGATGGTGATAGAAAGAAGGAAGGACAATGAAATAAAGGGTGAAAGGTAGAGCATAAAGATGAATGAAAGAGGGCTAGATGGGGAGAAAAAGAGAGGAATGGGTAGAGAAAGGCCAAGAAAGAAAGAATGTGAGGGTGCACATAAGGTGAAAAGAGACAGAAAGTAAAAATTCTTTAGATAGAGAGGGACAAGAAGTCTTAGAGAAGAGAAAAGGGGAGAGAGAATATTAATAGGAAAAAGCATAGAGGGTGAGAGGATGAGGGTGATTAGAAGGTGGAAAAGGGAGAATAGAGAGGGAGAGAGAAGCTAAAAGGGAAGAGAAGGAGGAGGAGAATATGTACCTAAGATATGTTTGTGTTATAATAGAAGTGTCCAAAATGATATACACATGGTAAGTACATACTGTATATCCACATGTATAAGGAATATACTTCAGGACTAGAACTCTTGTCTAGCCTGATTATTATCAGTAATTAATATAAATATTAATTACCTGTCTTATCATTCTTTCTCACAGCTGACCAGGAAAAATATCAGATTCTATCATCTCACTGGGCATCAGTCACCTATAAAAGTCAAAGGCATGATAATATGTTCCTTTACATGCTATAGACACTAATATATATAACACACGCTAGGGGCCTACTGACTTATCTCAGACTTAATGTAAATATAAAGAGAGAAAGCGTGAGAGAGATGCAAAGTAGGAGATAGATTACGAGACAGAGAGGGGCAAGAGAGGAAAATAATGTAAGAGACGGTAAAAACATGAGCAAAGCAGGGAGTAAAGGGAAGAAAGGGGAAATGAGAGAAGGTGAAATGTGAGGGAAAGAGAGGATAATGGAAAAAAAAAAAAGGATAGGGTAATTGAAATTAAGGAAAGGAGAAACAATAGAAAATGGGGAAAGGGTGAGAGAAATATAGAATGAGGGGAAGTAGGGTAAAGAGACAAGGAACATTCGACATAGAGAAAGGAAAGAGAGAACAAAAATGTAAGAGAGGGTAAGACAACACAAGCAAAGCAGGGAGTAAAGGGAAGAAAGGGGACGTGAGAGAAGGTGAAGAGTGAGGGAAAATTGAGGAGAGTGTGAGGGGGGGGAGACAGGGAAGAGAAGGATAATGGTAAAAAAAAGATGGGGTAGGTGAAAGTGAGAAAAGGGAAAACAATAGAAAATGGGTAGATTTGAAAAGAAATATAGAAAAGGGGAAGTAGGATAGAGAGGCAAGGGACATGGGAGACAGAGAGAGGCAAGAAAGGACAAACATGTAAGATAGGGTGAGAAAACACAAGCACAGCAGGGAGTTTAGGGAAGAAAGGGAACATTAGAGGAGGTAAAGAATGAGGGAAAACTGGGAAGAGTATGAGGGGGAGACGGAAAAGGAGAGGATAATGGTAAAAAGATGGGGTAGGTGAAAGTGAGAAAAGGGAAAACAATAGAAAATGGGGAGAGTTGAAGAGAAATATAGAAAAGAGGAAGTAGGATAGAGAGGCAAGGGACATGGGAGACAGAGAGAGGCAAGAAAGGACAAAATGTAAGAGAGGGTGAGAAAACACAAGCACAGCAGGGAGTTTAGGGAAGTAAGGGAAGATTAGAGAAGGTAAAGAATGAGGGAAAACTGGGAAGAGTATGAGTGGGGAGACATGGAAGGAGAGGATAATGGTAAAAAGATGGGGTAGGTGAAAGTGAGAAAAGGAAAACAATAGAAAATGGGGAGAGTTGAAGAGAAATATAGAAAAGGGGAAGTAGGATAGAGAGGCAAGGGACATGGGAGACAGAGAGAGGCAAGAAAGGACAAACATGTAAGAGAGGGTGAGAAAACACAAGCACAGCAGGGAGTTTAGGGAAGTAAGGGAAGATTAGAGAAGGTAAAGAATGAGGGAAAACTGGGAAGAGTATGAGGGTGGAGACATGGAAGGAGAGGATAATGGTAAAAAGATGGGGTAGGTGAAAGTGAGAAAAGGGAAAACAATAGAAAATGGGGAGAGTTGAAGAGAAATATAGAAAAGGGGAAGTAGGATAGAGAGGCAAGGGACATGGGAGACAGAGAGAGGCAAGAAAGGACAAACATGTAAGAGAGGGTAAGAAAACACAAGCACAGCAGGGAGTTTAGGGAAGAAAGGGAAGATTAGAGAAAGTAAAGAATGAGGGAAAACTGGGAAGAGTATGAGAGGTGGAGACGGGGAAGGAGAGGATAATGGTAAAAAGATGGGGTAGGTGAAAGTGAGATAAAGGGAAACAATAGAAAATGGGGAGAGGGTGAGAGAAATTTAGAAAACAGGAAGTAGGGTAAAGAGACAAGGGACATGTGAGACAGAGAGGGATAAGAGAGGACAAGAATGTAAAAGAGAGTAAGAAAACACAAGCACAACAGGGAGTTTAGGGAAGAAGGGAACATTAGAAAAGGTAAAGAATGAGGGAAAACAGGGAAGAGTATGAGGGGGAGACAGGGAAGGAGAGGATAATGGTAAAAAGATGGGGTAGGTGAAAGTGAGAAAAGGAAAACAATAGCAAATGGGGAGAGTTGAAGAGAAATATAGAAAAGGGGAAGTAGGATAGAGAGGTAAGGGACATGGGAGACAGTGATAGGCAAGAAAGGACAAAAATCTAAGAGAGGGTAAGAAAAACAAGCACAGCAGGGAGTTTAGGGAAGAAAAGGAACATTAGAGAAGGTAAAGAATGATGGAAAACTGGGAAGAGTATGAGGGGGAGACAGGGAAGGAGAGGATAATGGTAAAAAAGATGGGGTAGGTGAAAGTGAGAAAAAGGGAAATAATCGAAAATGGGAAGAGGGTGAGAGAAAGATAGTATACAGGAAGTAGGGTAAAGGGTCAAGGGACATGCGAGACAAACAGGGGTGAGAGAGGACTAGAATGAATGAGAGGGTAACAATACACGAGCATAGCAGGGAGTAAAGGGAGAAAAGGAACATTAGAGAAGGTAAAAAGTGAGGGAAAACTGGGAAGAGTGTGAGGGTGAAAACAGGGAAGGAGAGGAAAATGGTAAAAACAAGATAGGGTAGGTGAAAGTAAGGAGAGGGGAAACAATAGAAAATGGGGAGAGAGTGAGAGAAATATAGAAAAGGGGAAGTAGGGTAAAGAGACAAGGGACTTGCGAAACAAAGAGGGTGAGAGAGGACAAGACTGTCAGAGAGGGTAAGAAAACACAAGCACAGCAGGGAGTAAAGGGGAGAAAAGGAACATTAGAGAAGGTAAAGAGTGAGGGAAAACTGGGAAGAGTGTGAGGGTGGAAAAGAGAAGGAGAGGATATTGGTAAAAACATAGATAGGGTAGGTGAAAGTAAGGAGAGGGGAAACAATAGAGAATGGAGAGAGAGTGAGAGAAATATAGAAAAGGGGAAGTAGGGTAAAGAGACAAGGGACATGCGAGACAGAGAGGGTGAGAGAGGACAAGACTGTCAGAGAGGGTAAGAAAACACAAGCACAGCAGGGAGTAAAGGGGAGAAAAGGAACATTAGAGAAGGTAAAGAGTGAGGGAAAACTGGGAAGAGTGTGAGGGGTGGAAAAGGAGAAGGAGAGGATATTGGTAAAAACATATAGATAGGGTAGGTGAAAGTAAGGAAAGGGGAAACAATAGAGCATGGAGAGAGAGTGAGAGAAATATAGAAAAAGGGGAAGTAGGGTAAAGAGACAAGGGGCATGGGAGACAGAGAGGGGTGAGAAAGGACAAGAATGTAAGAGAGGGTAAGAAAATACGAGCACAGCAGGTAGTAAAGGGAAGAAAGAAAACAGAGAAGAGATAAAAGGAGTGAAAGTGGGAATGAGAGAAGCGGAAAAGAGAGAGGGAGGGAGAGCTTTGGGAGATAGGGATAAAAAGAGATGGTGATAGAAAGAAGGAAGGACAATGAAATAAAGGGTGAAAGGTAGAGCATAAAGATGAATGAAAGAGGGCTAGATGGGGAGAAAAAGAGAGGAATGGGTAGAGAAAGGCCAAGAAAGAAAGAATGTGAGGGTGTACATAAGGTGAAAAGAGACAGAAAGTAAAAATTCTTTAGATAGAGAGGGACAAGAAGTCTTAGAGAAGAGAAAAGGGGAGAGAGAATATTAATAGGAAAAAGCATAGAGGGTGAGAGGATGAGGGTGATTAGAAGGTGGAAAAAGGGAGAATAGAGAGGAGAGAGAAGCTAAAAGGGAAGAGAAGGAGGAGGAGAATATGTACCTAAGATATGTTTGTGTTATAATAGAAGTGTCCAAAATGATATACACATGGTAAGTACATACTGTATATCCACATGTATAAGGAATATACTTCAGGACTAGAACTCTTGTCTAGCCTGATTATTATCAGTAATTAATATAAATATTAATTACCTGTCTTATCATTCTTTCTCACAGTTGACCAGGAAAAATATCAGATTCCATCATCTCACTGGGCATCAGTCACCTATAAAAAGTCAAAGGCATGATAATATGTTCCTTTTACATGCTATAGACACTAATATATATAACACACGCTAGGGGCCTACTGACTTATCTCAGACTTAATGTAAATATAAAGAGAGAAAGCGTGAGAGAGATGCAAAGTAGGAGATAGATTGCGAGACAGAGAGGGGCAAGAGAGGAAAATAATGTAAGAGACGGTAAAAAACATGAGCAAAGCAGGGAGTAAAGGGAAGAAAGGGGAAATGAGAGAAGGTGAAATGTGAGGGAAAGAGAGGATAATGGAAAAAAAAAGGATAGGGTAATTGAAATTAAGGAAAGGAGAAACAATAGAAAATGGGGAAAGGGTGAGAGAAATATAGAATGAGGGGAAGTAGGGTAAAGAGACAAGGAACATTCGACATAGAGAAAGGAAAGAGAGAACAAAAATGTAAGAGAGGGTAAGACAACACAAGCAAAGCAGGGAGTAAAGGGAAGAAAGGGGACGTGAGAGAAGGTGAAGAGTGAGGGAAAATTGAGGAGAGTGTGAGGGGGAGACAGGGAAGGAGAGGATAATGGTAAAAAAAGATGGGGTAGGTGAAAGTGAGAAAAGGGAAAACAATAGAAAATGGGTAGAGTTGAAAAGAAATATAGAAAAGGGGAAGTAGGATAGAGAGGCAAGGGACATGGGAGACAGAGAGAGGCAAGAAAGGACAAAATGTAAGAGAGGGTAAAAACACAAGCACAGCAGGGAGATTAGGGAAGAAAGGGAACATTAGAGGAGGTAAAGAATGAGGGGAAACTGGGAAGAGTATGAGGGGGGAGACGGAAAAGGAGAGGATAATGGTAAAAAGATGGGGTAGGTGAAAGTGAGAAAAGGGAAAACAATAGAAAATGGGGAGAGTTGAAGAGAAATATAGAAAAGAGGAAGTAGGATAGAGAGGCAAGGGACATGGGAGACAGAGAGAGGCAAGAAAGGACAAAAATGTAAGAGAGGGTGAGAAAACACAAGCACAGCAGGGAGTTTAGGGAAGTAAGGGAAGATTAGAGAAGGTAAAGAATGAGGGAAAACTGGGAAGAGTATGAGGGGGGGAGACATGGAAGGAGAGGATAATGGTAAAAAGATGGGGTAGGTGAAAGTGAGAAAAGGGAAACAATAGAAAATGGGGAGAGTTGAAGAGAAATATAGAAAAGGGAAGTAGGATAGAGAGGCAAGGGACATGGGAGACAGAGAGAGGCAAGAAAGGACAAAAATGTAAGAGAGGGTGAGAAAACACAAGCACAGCAGGGAGTTTAGGGAAGTAAGGGAAGATTAGAGAAGGTAAAGAATGAGGGAAAACTGGGAAGAGTATGAGGGTGGAGACATGGAAGGAGAGGATAATGGTAAAAAGATGGGGTAGGTGAAAGTGAGAAAAGGAAAACAATAGAAAATGGGGAGAGTTGAAGAGAAATATAGAAAAGGGGAAGTAGGATAGAGAGGCAAGGGACATGGGAGACAGAGAGAGGCAAGAAAGGACAAACATGTAAGAGAGGGTGAGAAAACACAAGCACAGCAGGGAGTTTAGGGAAGTAAGGGAAGATTAGAGAAGGTAAAGAATGAGGGAAAACTGGGAAGAGTATGAGGGTGGAGACGGGAAGGAGAGGATAATGGTAAAAAGATGGGGTAGGTGAAAGTGAGAAAAGGAAAACAATAGAAAATGGGGAGAGTTGAAGAGAAATATAGAAAACGGGAAGTAGGATAGAGAGGCAAGGGACATGGGAGACAGAGAGAGGCAAGAGAGGACAAACATGTAAGAGAGGGTAAGAAAACACAAGCACAGCAGGGAGTTTAGGGAAGTAAGGGAAGATTAGAGAAGGTAAAGAATGAGGGAAAACTGGGAAGAGTATGAGGGGTGGAGACTGGGAAGGAGAGGATAATGGTAAAAAGATGGGGTAGGTGAAAGTGAGAAAAGGGAAAACAATAGAAAATGGGGAGAGTTGAAGAGAAATATAGAAAAGGGGAAGTAGGATAGAGAGGCAAGGGACATGGGAGACAGAGAGAGGCAAGAAAGGACAAACATGTAAGAGAGGGTAAGAAAACACAAGCACAGCAGGGAGTTTAGGGAAGAAAGGGAAGATTAGAGAAAGTAAAGAATGAGGGAAAACTGGGAAGAGTATGAGAGGTCGAGACGGGGAAGGAGAGGATAATGGTAAAAAAGATGGGGTAGGTGAAAGTGAGATAAAGGGAAACAATAGAAAATGGGGAGAGGGTGAGAGAAATTTAGAAAACAGGAAGTAGGGTAAAGAGACAAGGGGAATGTGAGACAGAGAGGGATAAGAGAGGACAAGAATATAAAAGAGAGTAAGAAAACACAAGCACAACAGGGAGTTTAGGGAAGAAGGGGAACATTAGAAAAGGTAAAGAATGAGGGAAAACAGGGAAGAGTATGAGGGGGGGAGACAGGGAAGGAGAGGATAATGGTAAAAAAAGATGGGGTAGGTGAAAGTGAGAAAAGGGAAAACAATAGCAAATGGGGAGAGTTGAAGAGAAATATAGAAAAGGGGAAGTAGGATAGAGAGGTAAGGGACATGGGAGACAGTGATAGGCAAGAAAGGACAAAAATCTAAGAGAGGGTAAGTAAAAAACAAGCACAGCAGGGAGTTTAGGGAAGAAAAGGAACTTTAGAGAAGGTAAAGAATGATGAAAAACTGGGCAGAGTATGAGGTGGGGAGACAGGGAAGGAGAGGATAATGGTAAAAAAAAGATGGGGTAGGTGAAAGTGAGAAAAAGGGAAATAATCGAAAATGGGAAGAGGGTGAGAGAAAGATAGTATACAGGAAGTAGGGTAAAGGGTCAAGGGAAATGCGAGACAAACAGGGGTGAGAGAAGACTAGAAGTAATGAGAGGGTAACAATACACGAGCATAGCAGGGAGTAAAGGGGAGAAAAGGAACATTAGAGAAGGTAAAAAGTGAGGGAAAACTGGGAAGAGTGTGAGGGGTGAAAACAGGAAGGAGAGGAAAATGGTAAAAACAAGATAGGTAGGTGAAAGTAAGGAGAGGGGAAACAATAGAAAATGGGGAGAGAGTGAGAGAAATATAGAAAAGGGGAAGTAGGGTAAAGAGACAAGGGACTTATGAAACAAAGAGGGGTGAGAGAGGACAAGACTGTCAGAGAGGGTAAGAAAACACAAGCACAGCAGGGAGTAAAGGGGAGAAAAGGAACATTAGAGAAGGTAAAGAGTGAGGGAAAACTGGGAAGAGTGTGAGGGGTGGAAAAGGAGAGGATATTGGTAAAAAAAAAAAAGATAGGGTAGGTGAAAGTAAGGAAAGGGGAAACAATAGAGCATGGAGAGAGAGTGAGAGAAATATAGAAAAAGGGAAAGTAGGGTAAAGAGACAAGGGGTATGGGAGACAGAGAGGGGTGAGAGAGGACAAGACTGTAAGAGAGGGTAAGAAAACACAAGCACAGCAGGGAGTAAAGGGGAGAAAAGGAACATTAGAGAAGGTAAAGAGTGAGGGAAAACTGGGAAGAGTGTGAGGGGTGGAAAAGGAGAAGGAGAGGATATTGGTAAAAAAAAAAAGATAGGGTAGGTGAAAGTAAGGAAAGGGGAAACAATAGAGCATGGAGAGAGAGTGAGAGAAATATAGAAAAAGGGAAAGTAGGGTAAAGAGACAAGGGGTATGGGAGACAGAGAGGGGTGAGAGAGGACAAGAATGTAAGAGAGGGTAAGAAAATACGAGCACAGCAGGTAGTAAAGGGAAGAAAGAAAACAGAGAAGAGATAAAAGGAGTGAAAGTGGGAATGAGAGAAGCGGAAAAGAGAGAGGGAGGGAGAGCTTTGGGAGATAGGGATAAAAAGAGATGGTGATAGAAAGAAGGAAGGACAATGAAATAAAGGGTGAAAGGTAGAGCATAAAGATGAATGAAAGAGGGCTAGATGGGGAGAAAAAGAGAGGAATGGGTAGAGAAAGGCCAAGAAAGAAAGAATGTGAGGGTGCACATAAGGTGAAAAGAGACAGAAAGTAAAAATTCTTTAGATAGAGAGGGACAAGAAGTCTTAGAGAAGAGAAAAGGGGAGAGAGAATATTAATAGGAAAAAGCATAGAGTGGTGAGAGGATGAGGGTGATTAGAAGGTGGAAAAAGGGAGAATAGAGAGGGAGAGAGAAGCTAAAAGGGAAGAGAAGGAGGAGGAGAATATGTACCTAAGATATGTTTGTGTTATAATAGAAGTGTCCAAAATGATATACACATGGTAAGTACATACTGTATATCCACATGTATAAGGAATATACTTCAGGACTAGAACTCTTGTCTAGCCTGATTATTATCAGTAATTAATATAAATATTAATTACCTGTCTTATCATTCTTTCTCACAGTTGACCAGGAAAAATATCAGATTCCATCATCTCACTGGGCATCAGTCACCTATAAAAAGTCAAAGGCATGATAATATGTTCCTTTTACATGCTATAGACACTAATATATATAACACACGCTAGGGGCCTACTGACTTATCTCAGACTTAATGTAAATATAAAGAGAGAAAGCGTGAGAGAGATGCAAAGTAGGAGATAGATTGCGAGACAGAGAGGGGCAAGAGAGGAAAATAATGTAAGAGACGGTAAAAAACATGAGCAAAGCAGGGAGTAAAGGGAAGAAAGGGGAAATGAGAGAAGGTGAAATGTGAGGGAAAGAGAGGATAATGGAAAAAAAAAGGATAGGGTAATTGAAATTAAGGAAAGGAGAAACAATAGAAAATGGGGAAAGGGTGAGAGAAATATAGAATGAGGGGAAGTAGGGTAAAGAGACAAGGAACATTCGACATAGAGAAAGGAAAGAGAGAACAAAAATGTAAGAGAGGGTAAGACAACACAAGCAAAGCAGGGAGTAAAGGGAAGAAAGGGGACGTGAGAGAAGGTGAAGAGTGAGGGAAAATTGAGGAGAGTGTGAGGGGGAGACAGGGAAGGAGAGGATAATGGTAAAAAAAGATGGGGTAGGTGAAAGTGAGAAAAGGGAAAACAATAGAAAATGGGTAGAGTTGAAAAGAAATATAGAAAAGGGGAAGTAGGATAGAGAGGCAAGGGACATGGGAGACAGAGAGAGGCAAGAAAGGACAAAATGTAAGAGAGGGTAAAAACACAAGCACAGCAGGGAGATTAGGGAAGAAAGGGAACATTAGAGGAGGTAAAGAATGAGGGAAACTGGGAAGAGTATGAGGGGGAGACGGAAAAGGAGAGGATAATGGTAAAAAGATGGGGTAGGTGAAAGTGAGAAAAGGGAAAACAATAGAAAATGGGGAGAGTTGAAGAGAAATATAGAAAAGAGGAAGTAGGATAGAGAGGCAAGGGACATGGGAGACAGAGAGAGGCAAGAAAGGACAAAATGTAAGAGAGGGTGAGAAAACACAAGCACAGCAGGGAGTTTAGGGAAGTAAGGGAAGATTAGAGAAGGTAAAGAATGAGGGAAAACTGGGAAGAGTATGAGTGGGGGAGACATGGAAGGAGAGGATAATGGTAAAAAGATGGGGTAGGTGAAAGTGAGAAAAGGGAAAACAATAGAAAATGGGGAGAGTTGAAGAGAAATATAGAAAAGGGGAAGTAGGATAGAGAGGCAAGGGACATGGGAGACAGAGAGAGGCAAGAAAGGACAAAAATGTAAGAGAGGGTGAGAAAACACAAGCACAGCAGGGAGTTTAGGGAAGTAAGGGAAGATTAGAGAAGGTAAAGAATGAGGGAAAACTGGGAAGAGTATGAGGGGGGGAGACATGGAAGGAGAGGATAATGGTAAAAAAGATGGGGTAGGTGAAAGTGAGAAAAGGGAAAACAATAGAAAATGGGGAGAGTTGAAGAGAAGTATAGAAAAGGGGAAGTAGGATAGAGAGGCAAGGGACATGGGAGACAGACAGAGGCAAGAAAGGACAAACATGTAAGATAGGGTGAGAAAACACAAGCAGAGCAGGGAGTTTAGGGAAGTAAGGGAAGATTAGAGAAGGTAAAGAATGAGGGAAAACTGGGAAGAGTATGAGGGGTGGAGACGGGGAAGGAGAGGATAATGGTAAAAAAAGATGGGGTAGGTGAAAGTGAGAAAAGGGAAAACAATAGAAAATGGGGAGAGTTGAAGAGAAATATAGAAAAGGGGAAGTAGGATAGAGAGGCAAGGGACATGGGAGACAGAGAGGCAAGAAAGGACAAACATGTAAGAGAGGGTAAGAAAACACAAGCACAGCAGGGAGTTTAGGGAAGAAAGGGAAGATTAGAGAAAGTAAAGAATGAGGGAAAACTGGGAAGAGTATGAGAGGTCGAGACGGGGAAGGAGAGGATAATGGTAAAAAAGATGGGGTAGGTGAAAGTGAGATAAAGGGAAACAATAGAAAATGGGGAGAGGGTGAGAGAAATTTAGAAAACAGGAAGTAGGGTAAAGAGACAAGGGACATGTGAGACAGAGAGGGATAAGAGAGGACAAGAATGTAAAAGAGAGTAAGAAAACACAAGCACAACAGGGAGTTTAGGGAAGAAGGGAACATTAGAGAAGGTAAAGAATGAGGGAAAACAGGGAAGAGTATGAGGGGGAGACATGGAAGGAGAGGATAATGGTAAAAAGATGGGGTAGGTGAAAGTGAGAAAAGGGAAAACAATAGAAAATGGGGAGAGTTGAAGAGAAATATAGAAAAGGGAAGTAGGATAGAGAGGCAAGGGACATGGGAGACAGAGAGAGGCAAGAAAGGACAAACATGTAAGATAGGGTGAGAAAACACAAGCACAGCAGGGAGTTTAGGGAAGTAAGGGAAGATTAGAGAAGGTAAAGAATGAGGGAAAACTGGGAAGAGTATGAGGGTGGAGACGGGGAAGGAGAGGATAATGGTAAAAAGATGGGGTAGGTGAAAGTGAGAAAAGGGAAAACAATAGAAAATGGGGAGAGTTGAAGAGAAATATAGAAAAGGGGAAGTAGGATAGAGAGGCAAGGGACATGGGAGACAGAGAGAGGCAAGAAAGGACAAACATGTAAGAGAGGGTAAGAAAACACAAGCACAGCAGGGAGTTTAGGGAAGTAAGGGAAGATTAGAGAAGGTAAAGAATGAGGGAAAACTGGGAAGAGTATGAGAGGTGGAGACGGGAAGGAGAGGATAATGGTAAAAAGATGGGGTAGGTGAAAGTGAGATAAAGGGAAACAATAGAAAATGGGGAGAGGGTGAGAGAAATTTAGAAAACAGGAAGTAGGGTAAAGAGACAAGGGGAATGTGAGACAGAGAGGGATGAGAGAGGACAAGAATGTAAAAGAGAGTAAGAAAACACAAGCACAACAGGGAGTTTAGGGAAGAAGGGGAACATTAGAAAAGGTAAAGAATGAGGGAAAACAGGGAAGAGTATGAGGGGGGAGACAGGGAAGGAGAGGATAATGGTAAAAAAGATGGGGTAGGTGAAAGTGAGAAAAGGGAAAACAATAGCAAATGGGGAGAGTTGAAGAGAAATATAGAAAAGGGGAAGTAGGATAGAGAGGTAAGGGACATGGGAGACAGTGATAGGCAAGAAAGGACAAAAATCTAAGAGAGGGTAAGAAAAACAAGCACAGCAGGGAGTTTAGGGAAGAAAAGGAACATTAGAGAAGGTAAAGAATGATGGAAAACTGGGAAGAGTATGAGGGGGGAGACAGGGAAGGAGAGGATAATGGTAAAAAAGATGGGGTAGGTGAAAGTGAGAAAAAGGGAAATAATCGAAAATGGGAAGAGGGTGAGAGAAAGATAGTATACAGGAAGTAGGGTAAAGGGTCAAGGGACATGCGAGACAAACAGGGGTGAGAGAGGACTAGAATGAATGAGAGGGTAACAATACACGAGCATAGCAGGGAGTAAAGGGGAGAAAAGGAACATTAGAGAAGGTAAAAAGTGAGGGAAAACTGGGAAGAGTGTGAGGGTGAAAAACAGGAAGGAGAGGAAAATGGTAAAAACAAGATAGGGTAGGTGAAAGTAAGGAGAGGGGAAACAATAGAAAATGGGGAGAGAGTGAGAGAAATATAGAAAAAGGGGAAGTAGGGTAAAGAGACAAGGGACTTGCGAAACAAAGAGGGGTGAGAGAGGACAAGACTGTCAGAGAGGGTAAGAAAACACAAGCACAGCAGGGAGTAAAGGGGAGAAAAGGAACATTAGAGAAGGTAAAGAGTGAGGGAAAACTGGGAAGAGTGTGAGGGGTGGAAAAGGAGAAGGAGAGGATATTGGTAAAAAATATAGATAGGGTAGGTGAAAGTAAGGAAAGGGGAAACAATAGAGCATGGAGAGAGAGTGAGAGAAATATAGAAAAAGGGGAAGTAGGGTAAAGAGACAAGGGGCATGGGAGACAGAGAGGGGTGAGAAAGGACAAGAATGTAAGAGAGGGTAAGAAAATACGAGCACAGCAGGTAGTAAAGGGAAGAAAGAAAACAGAGAAGAGATAAAAGGAGTGAAAGTGGGAATGAGAGAAGCGGAAAAGAGAGAGGGAGGGAGAGCTTTGGGAGATAGGGATAAAAAGAGATGGTGATAGAAAGAAGGAAGGACAATGAAATAAAGGGTGAAAGGTAGAGCATAAAGATGAATGAAAGAGGGCTAGATGGGGAGAAAAAGAGAGGAATGGGTAGAGAAAGGCCAAGAAAGAAAGAATGTGAGGGTGTACATAAGGTGAAAAGAGACAGAAAGTAAAAATTCTTTAGATAGAGAGGGACAAGAAGTCTTAGAGAAGAGAAAAGGGGAGAGAGAATATTAATAGGAAAAAGCATAGAGTGGGAGAGGATGAGGGGATTAGAAGGTGGAAAAAGGGAGAATAGAGAGGGAGAGAGAAGCTAAAAGGGAAGAGAAGGAGGAGGAGAATATGTACCTAAGATATGTTTGTGTTATAATAGAAGTGTCCAAAATGATATACACATGGTAAGTACATACTGTATATCCACATGTATAAGGAATATACTTCAGGACTAGAACTCTTGTCTAGCCTGATTATTATCAGTAATTAATATAAATATTAATTACCTGTCTTATCATTCTTTTCTCACAGTTGACCAGGAAAAATATCAGATTCCATCATCTCACTGGGCATCAGTCACCTATAAAAAGTCAAAGGCATGATAATATGTTCCTTTTACATGCTATAGACACTAATATATATAACACACGCTAGGGGCCTACTGACTTATCTCAGACTTAATGTAAATATAAAGAGAGAAAGCGTGAGAGAGATGCAAAGTAGGAGATAGATTGCGAGACAGAGAGGGGCAAGAGAGGAAAATAATGTAAGAGACGGTAAAAACATGAGCAAAGCAGGGAGTAAAGGGAAGAAAGGGGAAATGAGAGAAGGTGAAATGTGAGGGAAAGAGAGGATAATGGAAAAAAAAGGATAGGGTAATTGAAATTAAGGAAAGGAGAAACAATAGAAAATGGGGAAAGGGTGAGAGAAATATAGAATGAGGGGAAGTAGGGTAAAGAGACAAGGAACATTCGACATAGAGAAAGGAAAGAGAGAACAAAAATGTAAGAGAGGGTAAGACAACACGAGCAAAGCAGGGAGTAAAGGGAAGAAAGGGGACGTGAGAGAAGGTGAAGAGTGAGGGAAAATTGAGGAGAGTGTGAGGGGGAGACAGGGAAGGAGAGGATAATGGTAAAAAAAGATGGGGTAGGTGAAAGTGAGAAAAGGAAAACAATAGAAAATGGGTAGAGTTGAAAAGAAATATAGAAAAGGGGAAGTAGGATAGAGAGGCAAGGGACATGGGAGACAGAGAGAGGCAAGAAAGGACAAAATGTAAGAGAGGGTGAAAAACACAAGCACAGCAGGGAGATTAGGGAAGAAAGGGAACATTAGAGGAGGTAAAGAATGAGGGAAACTGGGAAGAGTATGAGGGGGGAGACGGAAAAGGAGAGGATAATGGTAAAAAGATGGGGTAGGTGAAAGTGAGAAAAGGGAAAACAATAGAAAATGGGGAGAGTTGAAGAGAAATATAGAAAAGAGGAAGTAGGATAGAGAGGCAAGGGACATGGGAGACAGAGAGAGGCAAGAAAGGACAAAAATGTAAGAGAGGGTGAGAAAACACAAGCACAGCAGGGAGTTTAGGGAAGTAAGGGAAGATTAGAGAAGGTAAAGAATGAGGGAAAACTGGGAAGAGTATGAGGGGTGGAGACGTGGAAGGAGAGGATAATGGTAAAAAGATGGGGTAGGTGAAAGTGAGAAAAGGGAAAACAATAGAAAATGGGGAGAGTTGAAGAGAAATATAGAAAAGGGAAGTAGGATAGAGAGGCAAGGGACATGGGAGACAGAGAGAGGCAAGAAAGGACAAACATGTAAGAGAGGGTAAGAAAACACAAGCACAGCAGGGAGTTTAGGGAAGAAAGGGAAGATTAGAGAAGGTAAAGAATGAGGGAAAACTGGGAAGAGTATGAGAGGTGGAGACAGGGAAGGAGAGGATAATGGTAAAAAGATGGGGTAGGTGAAAGTGAGATAAAGGGAAACAATAGAAAATGGGGAGAGGGTGAGAGAAATTTAGAAAACAGGAAGTAGGGTAAAGAGACAAGGGGACATGTGAGACAGAGAGGGATAAGAGAGGACAAGAATGTAAAAGAGAGTAAGAAAACACAAGCACAACAGGGAGTTTAGGGAAGAAAGGGAACATTAGAGAAGGTAAAGAATGAGGGAAAACAGGGAAGAGTATGAGGGGGAGACAGGGAAGGAGAGGATAATGGTAAAAAGATGGGGTAGGTGAAAGTGAGAAAAGGGAAAACAATAGAAAATGGGGAGAGTTGAAGAGAAATATAGAAAAGGGAAGTAGGATAGAGAGGCAAGGGACATGGGAGACAGAGAGAGGCAAGAAAGGACAAACATGTAAGATAGGGTGAGAAAACACAAGCACAGCAGGGAGTTTAGGGAAGTAAGGGAAGATTAGAGAAGGTAAAGAATGAGGGAAAACTGGGAAGAGTATGAGGGTGGAGACGGGGAAGGAGAGGATAATGGTAAAAAGATGGGGTAGGTGAAAGTGAGAAAAGGGAAAACAATAGAAAATGGGGAGAGTTGAAGAGAAATATAGAAAAGGGGAAGTAGGATAGAGAGGCAAGGGACATGGGAGACAGAGAGAGGCAAGAAAGGACAAACATGTAAGAGAGGGTGAGAAAACACAAGCACAGCAGGGAGTTTAGGGAAGTAAGGGAAGATTAGAGAAGGTAAAGAATGAGGGAAAACTGGGAAGAGTATGAGAGGTGGAGACGGGGAAGGAGAGGATAATGGTAAAAAGATGGGGTAGGTGAAAGTGAGATAAAGGGAAACAATAGAAAATGGGGAGAGGGTGAGAGAAATTTAGAAAACAGGAAGTAGGGTAAAGAGACAAGGGGAATGTGAGACAGAGAGGGATGAGAGAGGACAAGAATGTAAAAGAGAGTAAGAAAACACAAGCACAACAGGGAGTTTAGGGAAGAAGGGGAACATTAGAAAAGGTAAAGAATGAGGGAAAACAGGGAAGAGTATGAGGGGGAGACAGGGAAGGAGAGGATAATGGTAAAAAAGATGGGGTAGGTGAAAGTGAGAAAAGGGAAAACAATAGCAAATGGGGAGAGTTGAAGAGAAATATAGAAAAGGGGAAGTAGGATAGAGAGGTAAGGGACATGGGAGACAGTGATAGGCAAGAAAGGACAAAAATCTAAGAGAGGGTAAGAAAAACAAGCACAGCAGGGAGTTTAGGGAAGAAAAGGAACATTAGAGAAGGTAAAGAATGATGGAAAACTGGGAAGAGTATGAGGGGGGAGACAGGGAAGGAGAGGATAATGGTAAAAAAGATGGGGTAGGTGAAAGTGAGAAAAAGGGAAATAATCGAAAATGGGAAGAGGGTGAGAGAAAGATAGTATACAGGAAGTAGGGTAAAGGGTCAAGGGACATGCGAGACAAACAGGGGTGAGAGAGGACTAGAATGAATGAGAGGGTAACAATACACGAGCATAGCAGGGAGTAAAGGGAGAAAAGGAACATTAGAGAAGGTAAAAAGTGAGGGAAAACTGGGAAGAGTGTGAGGGGTGAAAACAGGAAGGAGAGGAAAATGGTAAAAACAAGATAGGGTAGGTGAAAGTAAGGAGAGGGGAAACAATAGAAAATGGGGAGAGAGTGAGAGAAATATAGAAAAAGGGGAAGTAGGGTAAAGAGACAAGGGACTTATGAAACAAAGAGGGGTGAGAGAGGACAAGACTGTCAGAGAGGGTAAGAAAACACAAGCACAGCAGGGAGTAAAGGGGAGAAAAGGAACATTAGAGAAGGTAAAGAGTGAGGGAAAACTGGGAAGAGTGTGAGGGGTGGAAAAGGAGAAGGAGAGGATATTGGTAAAAAATATAGATAGGGTAGGTGAAAGTAAGGAAAGGGGAAACAATAGAGCATGGAGAGAGAGTGAGAGAAATATAGAAAAAGGGGAAGTAGGGTAAAGAGACAAGGGGCATGGGAGACAGAGAGGGGTGAGAAAGGACAAGAATGTAAGAGAGGGTAAGAAAATACGAGCACAGCAGGTAGTAAAGGGAAGAAAGAAAACAGAGAAGAGATAAAAGGAGTGAAAGTGGGAATGAGAGAAGCGGAAAAGAGAGAGGGAGGGAGAGCTTTGGGAGATAGGGATAAAAAGAGATGGTGATAGAAAGAAGGAAGGACAATGAAATAAAGGGTGAAAGGTAGAGCATAAAGATGAATGAAAGAGGGCTAGATGGGGAGAAAAAGAGAGGAATGGGTAGAGAAAGGCCAAGAAAGAAAGAATGTGAGGGTGCACATAAGGTGAAAAGAGACAGAAAGTAAAAATTCTTTAGATAGAGAGGGACAAGAAGTCTTAGAGAAGAGAAAAGGGGAGAGAGAATATTAATAGGAAAAAGCATAGAGTGGGAGAGGATGAGGGGATTAGAAGGTGGAAAAAGGGAGAATAGAGAGGAGAGAGAAGCTAAAAGGGAAGAGAAGGAGGAGGAGAATATGTACCTAAGATATGTTTGTGTTATAATAGAAGTGTCCAAAATGATATACACATGGTAAGTACATACTGTATATACACATGTATAAGGAATATACTTCAGGACTAGAACTCTTGTCTAGCCTGATTATTATCAGTAATTAATATAAATATTAATTACCTGTCTTATCATTCTTTCTCACAGTTGACCAGGAAAATATCAGATTCCATCATCTCACTGGGCATCAGTCACCTATAAAAGTCAAAGGCATGATAATATGTTCCTTTTACATGCTATAGACACTAATATATATAACACACGCTAGGGGCCTACTGACTTATCTCAGACTTAATGTAAATATAAAGAGAGAAAGCGTGAGAGAGATGCAAAGTAGGAGATAGATTGCGAGACAGAGAGGGGCAAGAGAGGAAAATAATGTAAGAGACGGTAAAAACATGAGCAAAGCAGGGAGTAAAGGGAAGAAAGGGGAAATGAGAGAAGGTGAAATGTGAGGGAAAGAGAGGATAATGGAAAAAAAGGATAGGGTAATTGAAATTAAGGAAAGGAGAAACAATAGAAAATGGGGAAAGGGTGAGAGAAATATAGAATGAGGGGAAGTAGGGTAAAGAGACAAGGAACATTCGACATAGAGAAAGGAAAGAGAGAACAAAAATGTAAGAGAGGGTAAGACAACACGAGCAAAGCAGGGAGTAAAGGGAAGAAAGGGGACGTGAGAGAAGGTGAAGAGTGAGGGAAAATTGAGGAGAGTGTGAGGGGGAGACAGGGAAGGAGAGGATAATGGTAAAAAAGATGGGGTAGGTGAAAGTGAGAAAAGGGAAAACAATAGAAAATGGGTAGAGTTGAAGAGAAATATAGAAAAGGGGAAGTAGGATAGAGAGGCAAGGGACATGGGAGACAGAGAGAGGCAAGAAAGGACAAAATGTAAGAGAGGGTAAGAAAACACAAGCACAGCAGGGAGTTTAGGGAAGAAAGGGAAGATTAGAGAAGGTAAAGAATGAGGGAAAACTGGGAAGAGTATGAGGGGTGGAGACGGGAAGGAGAGGATAATGGTAAAAAGATGGGGTAGGTGAAAGTGAGATAAAGGGAAACAATAGAAAATGGGGAGAGGGTGAGAGAAATTTAGAAAACAGGAAGTAGGGTAAAGAGACAAGGGGCATGTGAGACAGAGAGGGATGAGAGAGGACAAGAATGTAAAAGAGAGTAAGAAAACACAAGCACAACAGGGAGTTTAGGGAAGAAGGGGAACATTAGAGAAGGTAAAGAATGAGGGAAAACAGGGAAGAGTATGAGGGGGAGACATGGAAGGAGAGGATAATGGTAAAAAGATGGGGTAGGTGAAAGTGAGAAAAGGGAAAACAATAGAAAATGGGGAGAGTTGAAGAGAAATATAGAAAAGGGAAGTAGGATAGAGAGGCAAGGGACATGGGAGACAGAGAGAGGCAAGAAAGGACAAACATGTAAGATAGGGTGAGAAAACACAAGCACAGCAGGGAGTTTAGGGAAGTAAGGGAAGATTAGAGAAGGTAAAGAATGAGGGAAAACTGGGAAGAGTATGAGGGTGGAGACGGGGAAGGAGAGGATAATGGTAAAAAGATGGGGTAGGTGAAAGTGAGAAAAGGGAAACAATAGAAAATGGGGAGAGTTGAAGAGAAATATAGAAAAGGGAAGCAGGATAGAGAGGCAAGGGACATGGGAGACAGAGAGAGGCAAGAAAGGACAAACATGTAAGAGAGGGTAAGAAAACACAAGCACAGCAGGGAGTTTAGGGAAGAAAGGGAAGATTAGAGAAAGTAAAGAATGAGGGAAAACTGGGAAGAGTATGAGAGGTGGAGACGGGGAAGGAGAGGATAATGGTAAAAAGATGGGGTAGGTGAAAGTGAGATAAAGGGAAACAATAGAAAATGGGGAGAGGGTGAGAGAAATTTAGAAAACAGGAAGTAGGGTAAAGAGACAAGGGAATGTGAGACAGAGAGGGATAAGAGAGGACAAGAATGTAAAAGAGAGTAAGAAAACACAAGCACAACAGGGAGTTTAGGGAAGAATGGGAACATTAGAAAAGTGTAAAGAATGAGGGAAAACAGGGAAGAGTATGAGGGGGAGACAGGGAAGGAGAGGATAATGGTAAAAAGATGGGGTAGGTGAAAGTGAGAAAAGGGAAAACAATAGAAAATGGGGAGAGTTGAAGAGAAATATAGAAAAGGGAAGTAGGATAGAGAGGCAAGGGACATGGGAGACAGAGAGAGGCAAGAAAGGACAAACATGTAAGATAGGGTGAGAAAACACAAGCAGAGCAGGGAGTTTAGGGAAGTAAGGGAAGATTAGAGAAGGTAAAGAATGAGGAAAACTGGGAAGAGTATGAGGGTGGAGACGGGGAAGGAGAGGATAATGGTAAAAAGATGGGGTAGGGTGAAAGTGAGAAAGGGAAAACAATAGAAAATGGGGAGAGTTGAAGAGAAATATAGAAAAGGGGAAGTAGGATAGAGAGGCAAGGGACATGGGAGACAAGAGAGGCAAGAGAAAGGACAAACATGTAAGAGAGGGTGAGAAACACAAGCACAGCAGGGAGTT
>JAKVIS010000890.1:0-46438 GCA_033119425.1 Bufotes viridis | reverse complement strand
ACCTCTAGAATAAATCCTTCACTTGCACTCGGCCCAAGGAGCTTAAGCATGTCTCTAGAAAGTTATTGACACAATTTTTACTTCTAGAACTAATTCTACTCTTTGATTTGGCCTCCATTAATTAAACATATCGGTTTTACCTCTAAAGAGGAGGCCAGTCAAGTATATCAAGTGTATTTAAAGAGAACATTTTTTATTTCAAGAGCAGAGAAAATTATTAGTACTACAAATCTATTGGAAGAAACAAGCATTGTCAATGTTCAAATATAAATCCTAGATACTTTTCAAAGATTCAAGACCTTGGAAAAGATAGACTTATGGGCTACTTTCAGTAAATTATAAATAAAGAGGTTAAGGTCACCTATTAAAAAAATAATAGCCTCCTCACACGCCCCTACAGCTATCCTGTCCAGCACCAGTATAGGTGATAATGTCTGCCCTTTAGGTAGAAAGAATCACTTTTACCAATATGCTTGTAATTTAGGCAGAAGTAGCAGAACAAACTCTATATTTATGGATTATACACAGTAAATTGCATACTACAAAAATCTTTGCTATTTCACTACCATAAGACTTTTCTCAGCATAACCCCATATTTGATTTTCTCTCTAAAAAGTAACATGCTCTAGATCTAAAGGGAACTCATCCTTCAGTTGGACAGGGTCCCAGGAACTTACAGCGGTTGTCTCACTTCTGCAACTGACCTTTATTATGTAGATAAAAGGCAATACTAGTCCCAATGTATTACAAATAATTCTATTGTTTCCTTTTCTGGCTGCATTCATTTTCTATCATATCATGCACTGCTTGTTTCCATGGTTACAAAAGCCTGCTATCCATAAGCAGTGGTCTTGCTTGCACACTATAAGACAAAGCAGTGGTCTGTCTAGTAGGCGGGACCATGGGAGCTCAACTAGGCCGGTGTTTTGTCCGATATTGTGAAAGCATGGGCACTGCTGCCTGATTGTAGGGTGGTCATCATAACCATGGAAATGAGCAGTGTATAATGTGCTGGAAAAATGAATCAAGTTAGCAAAAGTGGCAACTGAAAAAGTCACCATAAAATAGTAAATGCCTGTTATTAAATTTACACTGCATGATAATTTCTCCTTGCTAAAGTGAGACAACCCAGATTAACACATCTCTAATAAGATAATGATGTGGTCTTTACCTCTAGGAATAAATCCTTCACTTGCACTGGGCCCAAGGAACTTAAGCATGTCTCTAGAAAGTTATTGACACAATTTTTACTTCTAGAACTTATTCTACTCTTTGATTTGGCCTCCATTAATTAAACATATCGGTTTTACCTCTAAAGAGGAGGCCAGTCAAGTATATCAAGTGTATTTAAAGAGAACATTTTTATCTCAAGAGCAGAGATAATTATTAGTACTACAAATCTATTGGAAGAAACAAGCATTGTCAATGTTCAAATATAAATCCTAGATACTTTTCAAAGATTCAAGACCTTGGAAAAGATAGACTTATGGGCTACTTTCCTTAAATTATAAATAAAGAGGTTAAAGGTCACCTATTAAAAAAAATAATAGCCTCCTCACACGCCCCTACAGCTATCCTGTCCAGCACCAATATAGATGATATGTCTACCCTTTAGGTAGAAAGAATCTTTTACCAATTTGCTTATAATTTAGGCAAAGTAGCAGAACAAACTCTATATTTATGGATTATACACAGTAAATTGCATACTACAAAAATCTTTGCTATTTCACTACCATAAGATTTTTCTCAGCATAACCCCATATTTGATTTTCTCTCTAAAAGTAACAGCTATAGATCTAAAGGAACTCATACTTCAGTTGGACAGGGTCCAAGGAACTTAAAGCGGTTGTCTCACTTCTGCAACTGACCTTTATTATGTAGATAAAGACAATACTAGTCCCAATGTATTACAAATAATTCTATTGTTTACTTTTCTGGCTGTATTCATTTTTCTATCATATCATACACTGCTTGTTTCCATGGTTACAAAAGCCTGCTATCCATAAGCAGTGGTCTTGCTTGCACACTATAAGACAAAGCAGTGGTCTATCTAGTAGGCGGGACCATGGGAGCTCAACTAGGCCGGTGTTTTGTCCGATATTGTGAAAGCATGGGCACTGCTGCCTGATTGTAAGGTGGTCATCATAACCATGGAAATGAGCAGTGTATAATGTGCTGGAAAAATGAATCAAGCTAGCAAAAGTGGCAACTGAAAAAGTCACCATAAAATAGTAAATGCCTGTTATTAAATTTACACTGTATGATAAATTCTCTTTGCTAAAGTTGAGACAACCCAGATTAACACATCCCTAATAAGATAATGATGTGGTCTTTACCTCTAGGAATAAATCCTTCATTTGCACTGGGCCCAAGGAACTTAAGCATGTCTCTAGAAAGTTATTGACACAATTTTTACTTCTAGAACTTATTCTACTCTTTGATTTGGCCTCCATTAATTAAACATATCGGTTTTACCTCTAAAGAGGAGGCCAGTCAAGTGTATTAAGTGTATTTAAAGAGAACCTTTTTTATCTCAAGAGCAGAGATAATTATTAGTACTACAAATCTATTGGAAGAAACAAGCATTGTCAATGTTCAAATATAAATCCTAGATACTTTTCAAAGATTCAAGACCTTGGAAAAGATAGACTTATGGGCTACTTTCCTTAAATTATAAATAAAGAGGTTAAAGGTCACCTATTAAAAAAATAATAGCCTCCTCACACGCCCCTACAGCTATCCTGTCCAGCACCAATATAGGTGATATGTCTACCCTTTAGGTAGAAAGAATCTTTTACCAATTTGCTTATAATTTAGGCAAAGTAGCAGAACAAACTCTATATTTATGGATTATACACAGAAAATTGCATACTACAAAAATCTTTGCTATTTCACTACCATAAGATTTTCTCAGCATAACCCCATATTTGATTTTCTCTCTAAAAGTAACAGCTATAGATCTAAAGGAACTCATCCTTCAGTTGGACAGGGTCCCAGGAACTTACAGCGGTTGTCTCACTTCTGCAACTGACCTTTATTATGTAGATAAAGGCAATACTAGTCCCAATGTATTACAAATAATTCTATTGTTTCCTTTTCTGGCTGCATTCATTTTTCTATCATATCATACACTGCTTGTTTCCATGGTTACAAAAAGCCTGCTATCCATAAGCAGTGGTCTTGCTTGCACACTATAAGACAAAGCAGTGGTCTATCTAGTAGGCGGGACCATGGGAGCTCAACTAGGCCGGTGTTTTGTCGATATTGTGCAAGCATGGGCACTGCTGCCTGATTGTAGGGTGGTCATCATAACCATGGAAATGAGCAGTGTATAATGTGCTGGAAAAATAAATCAAGCTAGCAAAAGTGGCAACTGAAAAAGTCACCATAAAATAGTAAATGCCTGTTATTAAATTTACACTGCATGATCAATTCTCTTTGCTAAAGTTGAGACAACCCAGATTAACACATCTCTAATAAGATAATGATGTGGTCTTTACCTCTAGGAATAAATCCTTCACTTGCACTGGGCCCAAGGAACTTAAGCATGTCTCTAGAAAGTTATTGACACAATTTTTACTTCTAGAACTTATTCTACTCTTTGATTTGGCCTCCATTAATTAAACATATCGGTTTTACCTCTAAAGAGGAGGCCAGTCAAGTATATCAAGTGTATTTAAAGAGAACATTTTTATCTCAAGAGCAGAGATAATTATTAGTACTACAAATCTATTGGAAGAAACAAGCATTGTCAATGTTCAAATATAAATCCTAGATACTTTTCAAAGATTCAAGACCTTGGAAAAGATAGACTTATGGGCTACTTTCCTTAAATTATAAATAAAGAGGTTAAAGGTCACCTATTAAAAAAATAATAGCCTCCTCACACGCCCCTACAGCTATCCTGTCCAGCACCAATATAGGTGATATGTCTACCCTTTAGGTAGAAAGAATCTTTTACCAATTTGCTTATAATTTAGGCAAAGTAGCAGAACAAACTCTATATTTATGGATTATACACAGAAAATTGCATACTACAAAAATCTTTGCTATTTCACTACCATAAGATTTTCTCAGCATAACCCCATATTTGATTTTCTCTCTAAAAAGTAACAGCTATAGATCTAAAGGAACTCATCCTTCAGTTGGACAGGGTCCCAGGAACTTACAGCGGTTGTCTCACTTCTGCAACTGACCTTTATTATGTAGATAAAGGCAATACTAGTCCCAATGTATTACAAATAATTCTATTGTTTCCTTTTCTGGCTGCATTCATTTTTCTATCATATCATACACTGCTTGTTTCCATGGTTACAAAAAGCCTGCTATCCATAAGCAGTGGTCTTGCTTGCACACTATAAGACAAAGCAGTGGTCTATCTAGTAGGCGGGACCATGGGAGCTCAACTAGGCCGGTGTTTTGTCCGATATTGTGAAAGCATGGGCACTGCTGCCTGATTGTAGGGTGGTCATCATAACCATGGAAATGAGCAGTGTATAATGTGCTGGAAAAATAAATCAAGCTAGCAAAAGTGGCAACTGAAAAAGTCACCATAAAATAGTAAATGCCTGTTATTAAATTTACACTGCATGATAAATTCTCTTTGCTAAAGTTGAGACAACCCAGATTAACACATCTCTAATAAGATAATGATGTGGTCTTTACCTCTAGGAATAAATCCTTCACTTGCACTGGGCCCAAGGAACTTAAGCATGTCTCTAGAAAGTTATTGACACAATTTTTACTTCTAGAACTTATTCTACTCTTTGATTTGGCCTCCATTAATTAAACATATCGGTTTTACCTCTAAAGAGGAGGCCAGTCAAGTATATCAAGTGTATTTAAAGAGAACATTTTTATCTCAAGAGCAGAGATAATTATTAGTACTACAAATCTATTGGAAGAAACAAGCATTGTCAATGTTCAAATATAAATCCTAGATACTTTTCAAAGATTCAAGACCTTGGAAAAGATAGACTTATGGGCTACTTTCCTTAAATTATAAATAAAGAGGTTAAAGGTCACCTATTAAAAAAATAATAGCCTCCTCACACGCCCCTACAGCTATCCTGTCCAGCACCAATATAGGTGATATGTCTACCCTTTAGGTAGAAAGAATCTTTTACCAATTTGCTTATAATTTAGGCAAAGTAGCAGAACAAACTCTATATTTATGGATTATACACAGTAAATTGCATACTACAAAAATCTTTGCTATTTCACTACCATAAGATTTTTCTCAGCATAACCCCATATTTGATTTTCTCTCTAAAAGTAACAGCTATAGATCTAAAGGAACTCATCCTTCAGTTGGACAGGGTCCCAGGAACTTACAGCGGTTGTCTCACTTCTGCAACTGACCTTTATTATGTAGATAAAGGCAATACTAGTCCCAATGTATTACAAATAATTCTATTGTTTCCTTTTCTGGCTGCATTCATTTTTCTATCATATCATACACTGCTTGTTTCCATGGTTACAAAAGCCTGCTATCCATAAGCAGTGGTCTTGCTTGCACACTATAAGACAAAGCAGTGGTCTATCTAGTAGGCGGGACCATGGGAGCTCAACTAGGCCGGTGTTTTGTCCGATATTGTGAAAGCATGGGCACTGCTGCCTGATTGTAGGGTGGTCATCATAACCATGGAAATGAGCAGTGTATAATGTGCTGGAAAAATAAATCAAGCTAGCAAAAGTGGCAACTGAAAAAGTCACCATAAAATAGTAAATGCCTGTTATTAAATTTACACTGCATGATAAATTCTCTTTGCTAAAGTGAGACAACCCAGATTAACACATCTCTAATAAGATAATGATGTGGTCTTTACCTCTAGGAATAAATCCTTCACTTGCACTGGGCCCAAGGAACTTAAGCATGTCTCTAGAAAGTTATTGACACAATTTTTACTTCTAGAACTTATTCTACTCTTTGATTTGGCCTCCATTAATTAAACATATCGGTTTTACCTCTAAAGAGGAGGCCAGTCAAGTATATCAAGTGTATTTAAAGAGAACATTTTTATCTCAAGAGCAGAGATAATTATTAATACTACAAATCTATTGGAAGAAACAAGCATTGTCAATGTTCAAATATAAATCCTAGATACTTTTCAAGGATTCAAGACCTTGGAAAAGATAGACTTATGGGCTACTTTCCTTAAATTATAAATAAAGAGGTTAAAGGTCACCTATTAAAAGAAATAATAGCCTTCTCACACGCCCTACAGCTATCCTGTCCAGCACCATTATAGGTGATATGTCTACCCTTTAGGTAGAAAGAATCTTTTACCAATTTGCTTATAATTTAGGCAAAGTAGCAGAACAAACTCTATATTTATGGATTATACACAGTAAATTGCATACTACAAAAATCTTTGCTATTTCACTACCATAAGATTTTTCTCAGCATAACCCCATATTTGATTTTCTCTCTAAAAGTAACAGCTATAGATCTAAAGGAACTCATCCTTCAGTTGGACAGGGTCCCAGGAACTTACAGCGGTTGTCTCACTTCTGCAACTGACCTTTATTATGTAGATAAAGGCAATACTAGTCCCAATGTATTACAAATAATTCTATAGTTTCCTTTTCTGGCTGCATTCATTTTTCTATCATATCATACACTGCTTGTTTCCATGGTTACAAAAGCCTGCTATCCATAAGCAGTGGTCTTGCTTGCACACTATAAGACAAAGCAGTGGTCTATCTAGTAGGTGGGACCATGAGAGCTCAACTAGGCCGGTGTTTTGTCCGATATTGTGCAAGCATGGGCACTGCTGCCTGATTGTAGGGTGGTCATCATAACCATGGAAATGAGCAGTGTATAATGTGCTGGAAAAATGAATCAAGCTAGCAAAAGTGGCAACTGAAAAAGTCACCATAAAATAGTAAATGCCTGTTATTAAATTTACACTGCATGATAAATTCTCTTTGCTAAAGTGAGACAACCCAGATTAACACATCTCTAATAAGATAATGATGTGGTCTTTACCTCTAGGAATAAATCCTTCACTTGCACTGGGCCCAAGGAACTTAAGCATGTCTCTAGAAAGTTATTGACACAATTTTTACTTCTAGAACTTATTCTACTATTTGATTTGGCCTCCATTAATTAAACATATCGGTTTTACCTCTAAAGAGGAGGCCAGTCAAGTATATCAAGTGTATTTAAAGAGAACATTTTTTATCTCAAGAGCAGAGATAATTATTAATACTACAAATCTATTGGAAGAAACAAGCATTGTCAATGTTCAAATATAAATCCTAGATACTTTTCAAGGATTCAAGACCTTGGAAAAGATAGACTTATGGGCTACTTTCCTTAAATTATAAATAAAGAGGTTAAAGGTCACCTATTAAAAGAAATAATAGCCTTCTCACACGCCCTACAGCTATCCTGTCCAGCACCATTATAGGTGATATGTCTACCCTTTAGGTAGAAAGAATCTTTTACCAATTTGCTTATAATTTAGGCAAAGTAGCAGAACAAACTCTATATTTATGGATTATACACAGTAAATTGCATACTACAAAAATCTTTGCTATTTCACTACCATAAGATTTTTCTCAGCATAACCCCATATTTGATTTTCTCTCTAAAAAGTAACAGCTATAGATCTAAAGGAAATCATACTTCAGTTGGACAGGGTCCAAGGAACTTACAGCGGTTGTCTCACTTCTGCAACTGACCTTTATTATGTAGATAAAGGCAATACTAGTCCCAATGTATTACAAATAATTCTATTGTTTCCTTTTCTGGCTGCATTCATTTTTCTATCATATCATACACTGCTTGTTTCCATGGTTACAAAAAGCCTGCTATCCATAAGCAGTGGTCTTGCTTGCACACTATAAGACAAAGCAGTGGTCTATCTAGTAGGTGGGACCATGAGAGCTCAACTAGGCCGGTGTTTTGTCCGATATTGTGCAAGCATGGGCACTGCTGCCTGATTGTAGGGTGGTCATCATAACCATGGAAATGAGCAGTGTATAATGTGCTGGAAAAATGAATCAAGCTAGCAAAAGTGGCAACTGAAAAAGTCACCATAAAATAGTAAATGCCTGTTATTAAATTTACACTGCATGATAAATTCTCTTTGCTAAAGTGAGACAACCCAGATTAACACATCTCTAATAAGATAATGATGTGGTCTTTACCTCTAGGAATAAATCCTTCACTTGCACTGGGCCCAAGGAACTTAAGCATGTCTCTAGAAAGTTATTGACACAATTTTTACTTCTAGAACTTATTCTACTCTTTGATTTGGCCTCCATTAATTAAACATATCGGTTTTACCTCTAAAGAGGAGGCCAGTCAAGTATATTAAGTGTATTTAAAGAGAACATTTTTTATCTCAAGAGCAGAGATAATTATTAATACTACAAATCTATTGGAAGAAACAAGCATTGTCAATGTTCAAATATAAATCCTAGATACTTTTCAAGGATTCAAGACCTTGGAAAAGATAGACTTATGGGCTACTTTCCTTAAATTATAAATAAAGAGGTTAAAGGTCACCTATTAAAAGAAATAATAGCCTTCTCACACGCCCTACAGCTATCCTGTCCAGCACCATTATAGGTGATATGTCTACCCTTTAGGTAGAAAGAATCTTTTACCAATTTGCTTATAATTTAGGCAAAGTAGCAGAACAAACTCTATATTTATGGATTATACACAGTAAATTGCATACTACAAAAATCTTTGCTATTTCACTACCATAAGATTTTTCTCCGCATAACCCCATATTTGATTTTCTCTCTAAAAAGTAACAGCTATAGATCTAAAGGAACTCATCCTTCAGTTGGACAAGGTCCCAGGAACTTACAGCGGTTGTCTCACTTCTGCAACTGACCTTTATTATGTAGATAAAGGCAATACTAGTCCCAATGTATTACAAATAATTCTATTGTTTCCTTTTCTGGCTGCATTCATTTTTCTATCATTTCATACACTGCTTGTTTCCATGGTTACAAAAAGCCTGCTATCCATAAGCAGTGGTCTTGCTTGCACACTATAAGACAAAGCAGTGGTCTATCTAGTAGGTGGGACCATGAGAGCTCAACTAGGCCGGTGTTTTGTCCGATATTGTGAAAGCATGGGCACTGCTGCCTGATTGTAGGGTGGTCATCATAATCATGGAAATGAGCAGTGTATAATGTGCTGGAAAAATAAATCAAGCTAGCAAAAGTGGCAACTGAAAAAGTCACCATAAAAAAGTAAATGCCTGTTATTAAATTTACACTGCATGATAAATTCTCTTTGCTAAAGTAAAACAACCCAGATTAACACATCTCTAATAAGATAATGATGTGGTCTTTACCTCTAGGAATAAATCCTTCACTTGCTCTGGGCCCAAGGAACTTAAGCATGTCTCTAGAAAGTTATTGACATAATTTTTACTTCTAGAACTTATTCTACTCTTTAATTTGGCCTCCATTAATTAAACATATCGGTTTTACCTCTAAAGAGGAGGCCAGTCAAGTATATTAAGTGTATTTAAAGAGAAAAAAATTTATCTCAAGAGCAGAGATAATTATTAGTACTACAAATCTATTGGAAGAAACAAGCATTGTCAATGTTCAAATATAAATCCTAGATACTTTTCAAAGATTCAAGACCTTGGAAAAGATAGACTTATGGGCTACTTTCCTTAAATTATAAATAAAGAGGTTAAAGGTCACCTATTAAAAAAAATAATAGCCTCCTCACACGCCCCTACAGCTATCCTGTCCAGCACCAATATAGGTGATATGTCAACCCTTTAGGTAGAAAGAATCTTTTACCAATTTGCTTATAATTTAGGCAAAGTAGCAGAACAAACTCTATATTTATGGATTATACACAGAAAATTGCATACTACAAAAATCTTTGCTATTTCATTACCATAAGATTTTTCTCAGCATAACCTCATATTTGATTTTCTCTCTAAAATGTAACAGCTATAGATCTAAAGGAACTCATCCTTCAGTTGGACAGGGTCCCAGGAACTTACAGCGGTTGTCTCACTTCTGCAACTGACCTTTATTATGTAGATAAAGGCAAGACTAGTCCCAATGTATTACAAATAATTCTATTGTTTCCTTTATTAGTTGCATTCATTTTTCTATCATTTCATACACTGCTTGTTTCCATGGTTACAAAAAGCCTGCTATCCATAAGCAGTGGTCTTGCTTGCACACTATAAGACAAAGCAGTGGTCTATCTAGTAGGTGGGACCATGAGAGCTCAACTAGGCCGGTGTTTTGTCCGATATTGTGAAAGCATGGGCACTGCTGCCTGATTGTAGGGTGGTCATCATAATCATGGAAATGAGCAGTGTATAATGTGCTGGAAAAATAAATCAAGCTAGCAAAAGTGGCAACTGAAAAAGTCACCATAAAATAGTAAATGCCTGTTATTAAATTTACACTGCATGATAAATTCTCTTTGCTAAAGTGAGACAACCCAGATTAACACATCTCTAATAAGATAATGATGTGGTCTTTACCACTAGGAATAAATCCTTCACTTGCACTGGGCCCAAAGAACTTAAGCATGTCTCTAGAATGTTATTGACACAATTTTTACTTCTAGAACTTATTCTACTCTTTGATTTGGCCTCCATTAATTAAACATATCGGTTTTACCTCTAAAGAGGAGGCCAGTCAAGTATATCAAGTGTATTTAAAGAGAACATTTTTTATCTCAAGAGCAGAGATAATTATTAGTACTACAAATCTATTGGAAGAAACAAGCATTGTCAATGTTCAAATATAAATCCTAGATACTTTTCAAAGATTCAAGACCTTGGAAAAGATAGACTTATGGGCTACTTTCCTTAAATTATAAATAAAGAGGTTAAAGGTCACCTATTAAAAAAATAATAGCCTCCTCACACGCCCTACAGCTATCCTGTCCAGCACCATTATAGGTGATATGTCTACCCTTTAGGTAGAAAGAATCTTTACCAATTTGCTTATAATTTAGGCAAAGTAGCAGAACAAACTCTATATTTATGGATTATACACAGAAAATTGCATACTACAAAAATCTTTGCTATTTCACTACCATAAGATTTTTCTCAGCATAACCCCATATTTGATTTTCTCTCTAAAAAGTAACAGCTATAGATCTAAAGGAACTCATCCTTCAGTTGGACAGGGTCCCAGGAACTTACAGCGGTTGTCTCACTTCTGCAACTGACCTTTATTATGTAGATAAAGGCAATACTAGTCCCAATGTATTACAAATAATTCTATTGTTTCCTTTTCTGGCTGCATTCATTTTTCTATCATATCATACACTGCTTGTTTCCATGGTTACAAAAGCCTGCTATCCATAAGCAGTGGTCTTGCTTGCACACTATAAGACAAAGCAGTGGTCTATCTAGTAGGCGGGACCATGGGAGCTCAACTAGGCCGGTGTTTTGTCCGATATTGTGAAAGCATGGGCACTGCTGCCTGATTGTAGGGTGGTCATCATAACCATGGAAATGAGCAGTGTATAATGTGCTGGAAAAATAAATCAAGCTAGCAAAAGTGGCAACTGAAAAAGTCACCATAAAATAGTAAATGCCTGTTATTAAATTTACACTGCATGATAAATTCTCTTTGCTAAAGTGAGACAACCCAGATTAACACATCTCTAATAAGATAATGATGTGGTCTTTACCTCTAGGAATAAATCCTTCACTTGCACTGGGCCCAAGGAACTTAAGCATGTCTCTAGAAAGTTATTGACACAATTTTTACTTCTAGAACTTATTCTACTCTTTGATTTGGCCTCCATTAATTAAACATATCGGTTTTACCTCTAAAGAGGAGGCCAGTCAAGTATATCAAGTGTATTTAAAGAGAACATTTTTATCTCAAGAGCAGAGATAATTATTAGTACTACAAATCTATTGGAAGAAACAAGCATTGTCAATGTTCAAATATAAATCCTAGATACTTTTCAAAGATTCAAGACCTTGGAAAAGATAGACTTATGGGCTACTTTCCTTAAATTATAAATAAAGAGGTTAAAGGTCACCTATTAAAAAAATAATAGCCTCCTCACACGCCCTACAGCTATCCTGTCCAGCACCAATATAGGTGATATGTCTACCCTTTAGGTAGAAAGAATATTTTACCAATTTGCTTATAATTTAGGCAAAGTAGCAGAACAAACTCTATATTTATGGATTATACACAGAAAATTGCATACTACAAAAATCTTTGCTATTTCACTACCATAAGATTTTTCTCAGCATAACCTCATATTTGATTTTCTCTCTAAAAGTAACAGCTATAGATCTAAAGGAACTCATCCTTCAGTTGGACAGGGTCCCAGGAACTTACAGCGGTTGTCTCACTTCTGCAACTGACCTTTATTATGTAGATAAAGGCAATACTAGTCCCAATGTATTACAAATAATTCTATTGTTTCCTTTTCTGGCTGCATTCATTTTTCTATCATATCATACACTGCTTGTTTCCATGGTTACAAAAAGCCTGCTATCCATAAGCAGTGGTCTTGCTTGCACACTATAAGACAAAGCAGTGGTCTATCTAGTAGGCGGGACCATGGGAGCTCAACTAGGCCGGTGTTTTGTCCGATATTGTGAAAGCATGGGCACTGCTGCCTGATTGTAGGGTGGTCATCATAACCATGGAAATGAGCAGTGTATAATGTGCTGGAAAAATAAATCAAGCTAGCAAAAGTGGCAACTGAAAAAGTCACCATAAAATAGTAAATGCCTGTTATTAAATTTACACTGCATGATAAATTCTCTTTGCTAAAGTGAGACAACCCAGATTAACACATCTCTAATAAGATAATGATGTGGTCTTTACCACTAGGAATAAATCCTTCACTTGCACTGGGCCCAAGGAACTTAAGCATGTCTCTAGAAAGTTATTGACACAATTTTTACTTCTAGAACTTATTCTACTCTTTGATTTGGCCTCCATTAATTAAACATATCGGTTTTACCTCTAAAGAGGAGGCCAGTCATGTATATCAAGTGTATTTAAAGAGAACATTTTTTATCTCAAGAGCAGAGATAATTATTAGTACTACAAATCTATTGGAAGAAACACGCATTGTCAATGTTCAAATATAAATCCTAGATACTTTTCAAAGATTCAAGACCTTGGAAAAGATAGACTTATGGGCTACTTTCCTTAAATTATAAATAAAGAGGTTAAAGGTCACCTATTAAAAAAATAATAGCCTCCTCACACGCCCTACAGCTATCCTGTCCAGCACCATTATAGGTGATATGTCTACCCTTTAGGTAGAAAGAATCTTTACCAATATGCTTGTAATTTAGGCAAAGTAGCAGAACAAACTCTATATTTATGGATTATACACAGTAAATTGCATACTACAAAAATCTTTGCTGTTTCACTACCATAAGATTTTTCTCAGCATAACCCCATATTTGATTTTCTCTCTAAAAAGTAACAGCTATAGATCTAAAGGAACTCATCCTTCAGTTGGACAGGGTCCCAGGAACTTACAGCGGTTGTCTCACTTCTGCAACTGACCTTTATTATGTAGATAAAGGCAATACTAGTCCCAATGTACTACAAATAATTCTATTGTTTCCTTTTCTGGCTGCATTCATTTTTCTATCATATCATACACTGCTTGTTTCCATGGTTACAAAAGCCTGCTATCCATAAGCAGTGGTCTTGCTTGCACACTATAAGACAAAGCAGTGGTCTATCTAGTAGGCGGGACCATGGGAGCTCAACTAGGCCGGTGTTTTGTCAGATATTGTGAAAGCATGGGCACTGCTGCCTGATTGTAGGGTGGTCATCATAACCATGGAAATGAGCAATGTATAATGTGCTGGAAAAATAAATCAAGCTAGCAAAAGTGGCAACTGAAAAAGTCACCATAAAATAGTAAATGCCTGTTATTAAATTTACACTGCATGATAAATTCTCTTTGCTAAAGTGAGACAACCCAGATTAACACATCTCTAATAAGATAATGATGTGGTCTTTACCTCTAGGAATAAATCCTTCACTTGCACTAGGCCCAAGGAACTTAAGCATGTCTCTAGAAAGTTATTGACACAATTTTTACTTCTAGAACTTATTCTACTCTTTGATTTGGCCTCCATTAATTAAACATATCGGTTTTACCTCTAAAGAGGAGGCCAGTCAAGTATATCAAGTGTATTTAAAGAGAACATTTTTTATCTCAAGAGCAGAGATAATTATTAGTACTACAAATCTATTGGAAGAAACAAGCATTGTCAATATTCAAATATAAATCCTAGATACTTTTCAAAGATTCAAGACCTTGGAAAAGATAGACTTATGGGCTACTTTCCTTAAATTATAAATAAAGAGGTTAAAGGTCACCTATTAAAAAAATAATAGCCTCCTCACACGCCCCTACAGCTATCCTGTCCAGCACCATTATAGGTGATATGTCTACCCTTTAGGTAGAAAGAATCTTTTACCAATTTGCTTATAATTTAGGCAAAGTAGCAGAACAAACTCTATATTTATGGATTATACACAGAAAATTGCATACTACAAAAATCTTTGCTATTTCACTACCATAAGATTTTTCTCAGCATAACCTCATATTTGATTTTCTCTCTAAAAAGTAACAGCTATAGATCTAAAGGAACTCATCCTTCAGTTGGACAGGGTCCCAGGAACTTACAGCGGTTGTCTCACTTCTGCAACTGACCTTTATTATGTAGATAAAGGCAATACTAGTCCCAATGTATTACAAATAATTCTATTGTTTCCTTTTCTGGCTGCATTCATTTTTCTATCATATCATACACTGCTTGTTTCCATGGTTACAAAAAGCCTGCTATCCATAAGCAGTGGTCTTGCTTGCACACTATAAGACAAAGCAGTGGTCTATCTAGTAGGCGGGACCTTGGGAGCTCAACTAGGCCGGTGTTTTGTCCGATATTGTGAAAGCATGGGCACTGCTGCCTGATTGTAGGGTGGTCATCATAACCATGGAAATGAGCAGTGTATAATGTGCTGGAAAAATAAATCAAGCTAGCAAAAGTGGCAACTGAAAAAGTCACCATAAAATAGTAAATGCCTGTTATTAAATTTACACTGCATGATAAATTCTCTTTGCTAAAGTGAGACAACCCAGATTAACACATCTCTAATAAGATAATGATGTGGTCTTTACCTCTAGGAATAAATCCTTCACTTGCACTGGGCCCAAGGAACTTAAGCATGTCTCTAGAAAGTTATTGACACAATTTTTACTTCTAGAACTTATTCTACTCTTTGATTTGGCCTCCATTAATTAAACATATCGGTTTTACCTCTAAAGAGGAGGCCAGTCAAGTATATCAAGTGTATTTAACCACTTCCCGACCGCCTAACGCACAACTGCGTTCTCGCGGCGGTCGGGCTGTTCTGGGGCGCCGCAGATCTGCGTCATCTCGCGAGACGCGAGATTTCCTGTGAACGCGCGCGCACGCGCTCGCGCGTTCACAGTAGCGGGCGTCTCAGGAGTTTAATTACAGCCTGCCAGCGATGATCCATCGCTGGCAGGCTGTAGATGCGATATAAATCGCATCAAACAAGTATATCAGACGCTGTTTTGTGAACAGCGCCTGATATAGCTGCTACCTGGTCCTCTGGTGGTCCCATTTGCTGGGATCGACCACCAGAGGACCAGGTAACTATGTAAAGTTGCACCAAACACTACACTAACCCCCCCACCCCCTCACCTATTAACCCCTTGTTAACCCCTTGATCACCCCATCTAGACCCCTGATCACCCCCTGTCATTGATCACACCCCTTGTAAGGCTCCATTCAGACGTCCAAATGTGTTTTATGGATCCGTGATTCACGGATCCGCTGGATCAGATCCGCGGATCTGCGGATCCACAGATCCTCAAAACACGGACACCGGCAATGTGCTTTCCGCATTTTGCAGATCCGCACATTGCCAGAACTATATAGAAAATGCTTTTTCTTGTCCGCAATTGCGGACAAAAATAGGACATGTTCTATATTTTTGCGGAACGGAAGTGCAGACTCGGAAGCGCTGGATCCGTAATTCCGATCCGAGCGGGACAAAGTCTGTCCCCATAGAAATGAATGGGTCCGCAATTCCGCTCCGCAAACAGAATTGCGGACGTGTGAATGGGGCATAAGGGTCCCTTATCACCGCCAGTTAGTTAGCTACTTGTTAGGTAGCTAGCGCCCAGCCCACCGCACCGCAGTCACTGATTTTGGCAGAGATTTTTTCATCCACATTGATTGATGCGAATGAATAAATCTGTGCCGTTCATTTTTTTTTTTTTCAGCGCAGCGGCTGAACGGAAAAATCTCATTACCCGTATGGTCAATATACGGAGAATCGCAGAAACTCCTAATGCTGGCCATACGTGTAATGACTGCGGAGACCCTCAAATCCCAGGGCAGTACAAACACCTCACATGTGACCCCATTTTAGAAAGAAGACACCCCAAGGTATTCCGTGAGGGGTATGGCGAGTTCATGTAAAATTTTATTTTTGTCACAAGTTAGTGGAATATGAGACTTTGTAAAAAATAAAAATAAAAATCAATTTCCTCTAACTTGTGCCAAAAATTTTTTTTCTGTGAACTCGCCATGCCCCTCACGGAATACCTTGGGGTGTCTTCTATCCACAATGGGGTCACTTGTGGGGTATTTATACTGCCCTGGCATTTTAGGGGTCCTAAAGCGTGAGAATCCAAATGCGTAAAAATGCCCTGTGAAATCCTAAAGGTACTCATTGGTTTAGGGCCCTTTGCGCATCTTGGCTGCAAAAGTGGCACACATGTGGTATCGCTGCACTCAGGAGAAGTAGGGCAATGTGTTTGGGGTGTATTTTTATATATACCATACTTTGTGTGAGAAATATCTCTGTAAATGACAACTTTTTAAATTTTTTTATTCAAAGTTGTCAATTTACAGAGATATTTCTCTCACACAGTATGGGTATATGTAAAAATACACCCCAAAACACATTGCCCTACTTCTCCTGAGTACGGCGATACCACATGTGTGACACTTTTTGCAGCCAAGATGCGCAAAGGGGCCCAAATTCCAATGAGTAACTTTTAGGAGGGCATTTTTACGCATTTTTCTTCTCACGCTTTAGGGCCCCTAAAATGCCAGGACAGTATAAATACCCCACATGTGACCCCATTTTGGAAAGAAGACACCCCAAGGTATTCGCTGAGGGGCATAGTGAGTCCATGAAAATTAAACTTTTGTCAAAAGTTAGCGGAAAGGGAGACTTTGTGAGAAAAACTATAAAAAATCAATTTCCACTAACTTGTGCCAAAAATTTTTCTATCAACTCGCCATGCCCCTCATGGAATACCTTGGGCTGTCTTCTTTCCAAAATGGGGTCACATGTGGGGTATTTATACTGCCCTGGCATTTTAGGGGCCCTAAAGTGCGAGAAGAAAATGCGTAAAAATGCCCTCCTAAAGGTACTCATTGGAATTTGGGCCTTTGTGCATCTTGGCTGCAAAAGTGTCACTTATGTGGTATCGCCGTACTCAGGACAGTAGGGCAATGTGTTTGGGGTGTATTTTACATATACCATGCTGGGTGAGAGAAATATCTCTGTAAATTGACAACTTTGAATAAAAAATTTAAAAAGTTGTCATTTACAGAGATATTTCTCTCACCCAGCATGGGAATATATAAAAATACACCCCAAAACACATTGCCCTACTTCTCCTGAGTACGGCGATACCACATGTGTGACACTTTTTGCAGCCAAGATGCGCAAAGGGGCCCTAATTCCAATGAGTACCTTTAGGATTTCACAGGGCATTGTTACGCATTTGATTCTCACGCTTTAGGTTCCCTAGAATGCCAGGGCAGTATAAATACCCCACAAGTGACCCCATTGTGGAAAGAAGACACCCCAAGGTATTCTGTGAGGGGCATGGCGAGTTCACAGAAATTTTTTTTTTTGGCACAAGTTAGCGGAAATTGATATATTTTTTTTTTTTTTTATTTTGTTTTTTACAAAGTCTCATATTCCACTAACTTGTGACAAAAAATAACATTTTACATGAACTCACCATACCCCTCACGGAATACCTTGGGGTGTCTTCTTTCTAAAATGGGGTCACATGTGGGGTATTTATACTGCCCTGGCATTTTAGGGGCCCCTAAAGCGTGAGAAGAAGTCTGGAATCCAAATGCGTAAAAATGCCCTGTGAAATACTAAAGGTACTCATTAGTTTTAGGGCCTTTGCGACTCCAGGCTGCAAAAGTCACACATGTGGTATCGCCGTACTCAGAGAAGTAGCGCATGAGTTTGGGGTGTATTTTTATATATACACATGCTGGGTGTGAGAAATATCTCTGTAAATGACAACTTTTTAATTTTTTTATACAAAGTTGTCAGTTTACAGAGATATTTCTCTCACCCAACATGGGTATATGTAAAAATACACCCCAAAACACATTGCCCTACTTCTCCTGAGTACGGCGATACCACATGAGTGACACTTTTTGCAGCCTGGGTGCACAAAGGGGCCCAAATTCCAACGAGTACCTTTAGGTTTTACATGGCTGCTCACAATTTAGCCCCGCCCAAAATGCCAGAACAGTAAACACACCCCACAAATGACCCCATTTCGGAAAGTAGACACCCTAAGGTATTCACTGAGGGGCATAGTGAGTCCGTGCTGAGATTTTATTTTTTTGCCAGAAGTTAGCAGAAATGGAAACTTTATTATATATTTTTTTCCTCAGAAAGTGTCATTTTCCGCTAACTTGTGAAAAAAATGAAATCATACATGAACTCACCATGCCCCTCCGTGAATACTTTGGGGTGTCTTCTATCTAAAATGGTGTGATTTGGGGGTATTTATACTTTCCTGGCATTCTAGCACCTGAAGAAACATGACAGGTGCTCAGAAAGTCAGAGCTGCTTCAAAATGCCGAAATTCACTTTTTTGCACCATGGTTTGTAAACGCTATAACTTTTACCCAAACCAATAAATATACACTTATTGGATTTTTTTTATCAAAGACATGTAGAACAATAAATTTAGAGAAAAATTTACATACAAATGTAGTTTTTTTGAAAAATTTTACAACAGAAAGTGAAAAATGTCATTTTTTTGCAAAAATGTCGTTAAATTTTTATTAATAGCAAAAAAAGTAAAAATGTCAGCAACAATGAAATACCACCAAATGAAAGCTCTATTAGTGAGAAGAAAAGGAGGTAAAATTCATTTGGGTGGTAAGTTGCATGACGGAGCAATAAACGGTGAAAGTAGTGTAGTGCGGAATTGTAAAAAGTGGCCTGGTCATTAAGGGTGTTTAAGCTAGGGGGGCTGAAGTGGTTAAAGAGAAAATTTTTTATCTCAAGAGCAGAGATAATTATTAGTACTACAAATCTATTGGAAGAAACAAGCATTGTCAATGTTCAAATATAAATCCTAGATACTTTTCAAAGATTCAAGACCTTGGAAAAGATAGACTTATGGGCTACTTTCCTTAAATTATAAATAAAGAGGTTAAAGGTCACCTATTAAAAAAAATAATAGCCTCCTCACACGCCCCTACAGCTATCCTGTCCAGCACCAATATAGGTGATATGTCTACCCTTTAGGTAGAAAGAATATTTTACCAATTTGCTTATAATTTAGGCAAAGTAGCAGAACAAACTCTATATTTATGGATTATACACAGAAAATTGCATACTACAAAAATCTTTGCTATTTCACTACCATAAGATTTTTCTCAGCATAACCTCATATTTGATTTTCTCTCTAAAAAGTAACAGCTATAGATCTAAAGGAACTCATCTTTCAGTTGGACAGGGTCCCAGGAACTTACAGCGGTTGTCTCACTTCTGCAACTGACCTTTATTATGTAGATAAAGGCAATACTAGTCCCAATGTATTACAAATAATTCTATTGTTTCCTTTTCTGGCTGCAATCATTTTTCTATCATATCATACACTGCTTGTTTCCATGGTTACAAAAAGCCTGCTATCCATAAGCAGTGGTCTTGCTTGCACACTATAAGACAAAGCAGTGGTCTATCTAGTAGGCGGGACCATGGGAGCTCAACTAGGCCGGTGTTTTGTCCAATATTGTGAAAGCATGGGCGCTGCTGCCTGATTGTAGGGTGGTCATCATAATCATGGAAATGAGCAGTGTATAATGTGCTGGAAAAATAAATCAAGCTAGCAAAAGTGGCAACTGAAAAAGTCACCATAAAATAGTAAATGCCTGTTATTAAATTTACACTGCATGATAAATTCTCTTTCCTAAAGTGAGACAACCCAGATTAACACATCTCTAATAAGATAATGATGTGGTCTTTACCACTAGGAATAAATCCTTCACTTGCACTGGGCCCAAGGAACTTAAGCATGTCTCTAGAAAGTTATTGACACAATTTTTACTTCTAGAACTTATTCTACTCTTTGATTTGGCCTCCATTAATTAAACATATCGGTTTTACCTCTAAAGAGGAGGCCAGTCATGTATATCAAGTGTATTTAAAGAGAACATTTTTTATCTCAAGAGCAGAGATAATTATTAGTACTACAAATCTATTGGAAGAAACAAGCATTGTCAATGTTCAAATATAAATCCTAGATACTTTTCAAAGATTCAAGACCTTGGAAAAGATAGACTTATGGGCTACTTTCCTTAAATTATAAATAAAGAGGTTAAAGGTCACCTATTAAAAAAATAATAGCCTCCTCACACGCCCTACAGCTATCCTGTCCAGCACCATTATAGGTGATATGTCTACCCTTTAGGTAGAAAGAATCTTTTACCAATATGCTTGTAATTTAGGCAAAGTAGCAGAACAAACTCTATATTTATGGATTATACACAGTAAATTGCATACTACAAAAATCTTTGCTGTTTCACTACCATAAGATTTTTCTCAGCATAACACCATATTTGATTTTCTCTCTAAAAAGTAACAGCTATAGATCTAAAGGAACTCATCCTTCAGTTGGACAGGGTCCCAGGAACTTACAGCGGTTGTCTCACTTCTGCAACTGACCTTTATTATGTAGATAAAGGCAATACTAGTCCCAATGTACTACAAATAATTCTATTGTTTCCTTTTCTGGCTGCATTCATTTTTCTATCATATCATACACTGCTTGTTTCCATGGTTACAAAAAGCCTGCTATCCATAAGCAGTGGTCTTGCTTGCACACTATAAGACAAAGCAGTGGTCTATCTAGTAGGCGGGACCATGGGAGCTCAACTAGGCCGGTGTTTTGTCAGATATTGTGAAAGCATGGGCACTGCTGCTTGATTGTAGGGTGGTCATCATAACCATGGAAATGAGCAATGTATAATGTGCTGGAAAAATAAATCAAGCTAGCAAAAGTGGCAACTGAAAAAGTCACCATAAAATAGTAAATGCCTGTTATTAAATTTACACTGCATGATAAATTCTCTTTGCTAAAGTGAGACAACCCAGATTAACACATCTCTAATAAGATAATGATGTGGTCTTTACCTCTAGGAATAAATCCTTCACTTGCACTAGGCCCAAGGAACTTAAGCATGTCTCTAGAAAGTTATTGACACAATTTTTACTTCTAGAACTTATTCTACTCTTTGATTTGGCCTCCATTAATTAAACATATCGGTTTTACCTCTAAAGAGGAGGCCAGTCAAGTATATCAAGTGTATTTAAAGAGAACATTTTTTATCTCAAGAGCAGAGATAATTATTAGTACTACAAATCTATTGGAAGAAACAAGCATTGTCAATATTCAAATATAAATCCTAGATACTTTTCAAAGATTCAAGACCTTGGAAAAGATAGACTTATGGGCTACTTTCCTTAAATTATAAATAAAGAGGTTAAAGGTCACCTATTAAAAAAATAATAGCCTCCTCACACGCCCCTACAGCTATCCTGTCCAGCACCATTATAGGTGATATGTCTACCCTTTAGGTAGAAATAATCTTTTACCAATTTGCTTATAATTTAGGCAAAGTAGCAGAACAAACTCTATATTTATGGATTATACACAGAAAATTGCATACTACAAAAATCTTTGCTATTTCACTACCATAAGATTTTTCTCAGCATAACCCCATATTTGATTTTCTCTCTAAAAAGTAACAGCTATAGATCTAAAGGAACTCATCCTTCAGTTGGACAGGGTCCCAGGAACTTACAGCGGTTGTCTCACTTCTGCAACTGACCTTTATTATGTAGATAAAGGCAATACTAGTCCCAATGTATTACAAATAATTCTATTGTTTCCTTTTCTGGCTGCATTCATTTTTCTATCATATCATACACTGCTTGTTTCCATGGTTACAAAAAGCCTGCTATCCATAAGCAGTGGTCTTGCTTGCACACTATAAGACAAAGCAGTGGTCTATCTAGTAGGCGGGACCATGGGAGCTCAACTAGGCCGGTGTTTTGTCCGATATTGTGAAAGCATGGGCACTGCTGCCTGATTGTAGGGTGGTCATCATAACCATGGAAATGAGCAGTGTATAATGTGCTGGAAAAATAAATCAAGCTAGCAAAAGTGGCAACTGAAAAAGTCACCATAAAATAGTAAATGCCTGTTATTAAATTTACACTGCATGATAAATTCTCTTTGCTAAAGTGAGACAACCCAGATTAACACATCTCTAATAAGATAATGATGTGGTCTTTACCTCTAGGAATAAATCCTTCACTTGCACTGGGCCCAAGGAACTTAAGCATGTCTCTAGAAAGTTATTGACACAATTTTTACTTCTAGAACTTATTCTACTCTTTGATTTGGCCTCCATTAATTAAACATATCGGTTTTACCTCTAAAGAGGAGGCCAGTCAAGTATATCAAGTGTATTTAAAGAGAACATTTTTTATCTCAGGAGCAGAGATAATTATTAGTACTACAAATCTATTGGAAGAAACAAGCACTGTCAATGTTCAAATATAAATCCTAGATACTTTTCAAAGATTCAAGACCTTGGAAAAGATAGACTTATGGGCTACTTTCCTTAAATTATAAATGAAGAGGTTAAAGGTCACCTATTAAAAAAAATAATAGCCTCCTCACACGCCCCTACAGCTATCCTGTCCAGCACCATTATAGGTGATATGTCTACCCTTTAGGTAGAAATAATCTTTTACCAATTTGCTTATAATTTAGGCAAAGTAGCAGAACAAACTCTATATTGATAGATTATACACAGAAAATTGCATACTACAAAAATCTTTGCTATTTCACTACCATAAGATTTTTCTCAGCATAACCCCATATTTGATTTTCTCTCTAAAAAGTAACAGCTATAGATCTAAAGGAACTCATCCTTCAGTTGGACAGGGTCCCAGGAACTTACAGCGGTTGTCTCACTTCTGCAACTGACCTTTATTATGTAGATAAAGGCAATACTAGTACAAATGTATTACAAATAATTCTATTGTTTCCTTTTCTGGCTGCATTCATTTTTCTATCATATCATACACTGCTTGTTTCCATAGTTACAAAAAACCTGCTATCCATAAGCAGTGGTCTTGCTTGCACACTATAAGACAAAGCAGTGGTCTATCTAGTAGGCGGGACCTTGGGAGCTCAACTAGGCCGGTGTTTTGTCCGATATTGTGAAAGCATGGGCACTGCTGCCTGATTGTAGGGTGGTCATCATAACCATGGAAATGAGCAGTGTATAATGTGCTGGAAAAATAAATCAAGCTAGCAAAAGTGGCAACTGAAAAAGTCACCATAAAATAGTAAATGCCTGTTATTAAATTTACACTGCATGATAAATTCTCTTTGCTAAAGTGAGACAACCCAGATTAACACATCTCTAATAAGATAATGATGTGGTCTTTACCTCTAGGAATAAATCCTTCACTTGCACTGGGCCCAAGGAACTTAAGCATGTCTCTAGAAAGTTATTGACACAATTTTTACTTCTAGAACTTATTCTACTCTTTGATTTGGCCTCCATTAATTAAACATATCGGTTTTACCTCTAAAGAGGAGGCCAGTCATGTATATCAAGTGTATTTAAAGAGAACATTTTTTATCTCAAGAGCAGAGATAATTATTAGTACTACAAATCTATTGGAAGAAACAAGCATTGTCAATGTTCAAATATAAATCCTAGATACTTTTCAAAGATTCAAGACCTTGGAAAAGATAGACTTATGGGCTACTTTCCTTAAATTATAAATAAAGAGGTTAAAGGTCACCTATTAAAAAAATAATAGCCTCCTCACACGCCCTACAGCTATCCTGTCCAGCACCAATATAGGTGATATGTCTACCCTTTAGGTAGAAAGAATCTTTTACCAATTTGCTTATAATTTAGGCAAAGTAGCAGAACAAACTCTATATTTATGGATTATACACAGAAAATTGCATACTACAAAAATCTTTGCTATTTCACTACCATAAGATTTTTCTCAGCATAACCCCATATTTGATTTTCTCTCTAAAAGTAACAGCTATAGATCTAAAGGAACTCATCCTTCAGTTGGACAGGGTCCCAGGAACTTACAGCGGTTGTCTCACTTCTGCAACTGACCTTTATTATGTAGATAAAGGCAATACTAGTCCCAATGTATTACAAATAATTCTATTGTTTCCTTTTCTGGCTGCATTCATTTTTCTATCATATCATACACTGCTTGTTTCCATGGTTACAAAAAGCCTGCTATCCATAAGCAGTGGTCTTGCTTGCACACTATAAGACAAAGCAGTGGTCTATCTAGTAGGCGGGACCATGGGAGCTCAACTAGGCCGGTGTTTTGTCCGATATTGTGAAAGCATGGGCACTGCTGCCTGATTGTAGGGTGGTCATCATAACCATGGAAATGAGCAGTGTATAATGTGCTGGAAAAATAAATCAAGCTAGCAAAAGTGGCAACTGAAAAAGTCACCATAAAATAGTAAATGCCTGTTATTAAATTTACACTGCATGATAAATTCTCTTTCCTAAAGTGAGACAACCCAGATTAACACATCTCTAATAAGATAATGATGTGGTCTTTACCACTAGGAATAAATCCTTCACTTGCACTGGGCCCAAGGAACTTAAGCATGTCTCTAGAAAGTTATTGACACAATTTTTACTTCTAGAACTTATTCTACTCTTTGATTTGGCCTCCATTAATTAAACATATCGGTTTTACCTCTAAAGAGGAGGCCAGTCATGTATATCAAGTGTATTTAAAGAGAACATTTTTTATCTCAAGAGCAGAGATAATTATTAGTACTACAAATCTATTGGAAGAAACAAGCATTGTCAATGTTCAAATATAAATCCTAGATACTTTTCAAAGATTCAAGACCTTGGAAAAGATAGACTTATGGGCTACTTTCCTTAAATTATAAATAAAGAGGTTAAAGGTCACCTATTAAAAAAATAATAGCCTCCTCACACGCCCCTACAGCTATCCTGTCCAGCACCAATATAGGTGATATGTCTACCCTTTAGGTAGAAAGAATCTTTTACCAATTTGCTTATAATTTAGGCAAAGTAGCAGAACAAACTCTATATTTATGGATTATACACAGAAAATTGCATACTACAAAAATCTTTGCTATTTCACTACCATAAGATTTTTCTCAGCATAACCCCATATTTGATTTTCTCTCTAAAAGTAACAGCTATAGATCTAAAGGAACTCATCCTTCAGTTGGACAGGGTCCCAGGAACTTACAGCGGTTGTCTCACTTCTGCAACTGACCTTTATTATGTAGATAAAGGCAATACTAGTCCCAATGTATTACAAATAATTCTATTGTTTCCTTTTCTGGCTGCATTCATTTTTCTATCATATCATACACTGCTTGTTTCCATGGTTACAAAAAGCCTGCTATCCATAAGCAGTGGTCTTGCTTGCACACTATAAGACAAAGCAGTGGTCTATCTAGTAGGCGGGACCATGGGAGCTCAACTAGGCCGGTGTTTTGTCCGATATTGTGAAAGCATGGGCACTGCTGCCTGATTGTAGGGTGGTCATCATAATCATGGAAATGAGCAGTGTATAATGTGCTGGAAAAATAAATCAAGCTAGCAAAAGTGGCAACTGAAAAAGTCACCATAAAATAGTAAATGCCTGTTATTAAATTTACACTGCATGATAAATTCTCTTTGCTAAAGTGAGACAACCCAGATTAACACATCTCTAATAAGATAATGATGTGGTCTTTACCTCTAGGAATAAATCCTTCACTTGCACTGGGCCCAAGAAACTTAAGCATGTCTCTAGAAAGTTATTGACACAATTTTTACTTCTAGAACTTATTCTACTCTTTGATTTGGCCTCCATTAATTAAACATATCGGTTTTACCTCTAAAGAGGAGGCCAGTCATGTATATCAAGTGTATTTAAAGAGAACATTTTTTATCTCAAGAGCAGAGATAATTATTAGTACTACAAATCTATTGGAAGAAACAAGCATTGTCAATGTTCAAATATAAATCCTAGATACTTTTCAAAGATTCAAGACCTTGGAAAAGATAGACTTATGGGCTACTTTCCTTAAATTATAAATAAAGAGGTTAAAGGTCACCTATTAAAAAAATAATAGCCTCCTCACACGCCCCTACAGCTATCCTGTCCAGCACCAATATAGGTGATATGTCTACCCTTTAGGTAGAAAGAATCTTTTACCAATTTGCTTATAATTTAGGCAAAGTAGCAGAACAAACTCTATATTTATGGATTATACACAGAAAATTGCATACTACAAAAATCTTTGCTATTTCACTACCATAAGATTTTTCTCAGCATAACCCCATATTTGATTTTCTCTCTAAAAAGTAACAGCTATAGATCTAAAGGAACTCATCCTTCAGTTGGACAGGGTCCCAGGAACTTACAGCGGTTGTCTCACTTCTGCAACTGACCTTTATTATGTAGATAAAGGCAATACTAGTCCCAATGTATTACAAATAATTCTATTGTTTCCTTTTCTGGCTGCATTCATTTTTCTATCATATCATACACTGCTTGTTTCCATGGTTACAAAAAGCCTGCTATCCATAAGCAGTGGTCTTGCTTGCACACTATAAGACAAAGCAGTGGTCTATCTAGTAGGCGGGACCATGGGAGCTCAACTAGGCCGGTGTTTTGTCCGATATTGTGAAAGCATGGGCACTGCTGCCTGATTGTAGGGTGGTCATCATAACCATGGAAATGAGCAGTGTATAATGTGCTGGAAAAATAAATCAAGCTAGCAAAAGTGGCAACTGAAAAAGTCACCATAAAATAGTAAATGCCTGTTATTAAATTTACACTGCATGATAAATTCTCTTTGCTAAAGTGAGACAACCCAGATTAACACATCTCTAATAAGATAATGATGTGGTCTTTACCTCTAGGAATAAATCCTTCACTTGCACTGGGCCCAAGGAACTTAAGCATGTCTCTAGAAAGTTATTGACACAATTTTTACTTCTAGAACTTATTCTACTCTTTGATTTGGCCTCCATTAATTAAACATATCGGTTTTACCTCTAAAGAGGAGGCCAGTCAAGTATATCAAGTGTATTTAAAGAGAACATTTTTTATCTCAAGAGCAGAGATAATTATTAGTACTACAAATCTATTGGAAGAAACAAGCATTGTCAATGTTCAAATATAAATCCTAGATACTTTTCAAAGATTCAAGACCTTGGAAAAGATAGACTTATGGGCTACTTTCCTTAAATTATAAATAAAGAGGTTAAAGGTCACCTATTAAAAAAATAATAGCCTCCTCACACGCCCCTACAGCTATCCTGTCCAGCACCATTATAGGTGATATGTCTACCCTTTAGGTAGAAAGAATCTTTTACCAATTTGCTTATAATTTAGGCAAAGTAGCAGAACAAACTCTATATTTATGGATTATACACAGAAAATTGCATACTACAAAAATCTTTGCTATTTCACTACCATAAGATTTTTCTCAGCATAACCCCATATTTGATTTTCTCTCTAAAAAGTAACAGCTATAGATCTAAAGGAACTCATCCTTCAGTTGGACAGGGTCCCAGGAACTTACAGCGGTTGTCTCACTTCTGCAACTGACCTTTATTATGTAGATAAAGGCAATACTAGTCCCAATGTATTACAAATAATTCTATTGTTTCCTTTTCTGGCTGCATTCATTTTTCTATCATATCATACACTGCTTGTTTCCATGGTTACAAAAGCCTGCTATCCATAAGCAGTGGTCTTGCTTGCACACTATAAGACAAAGCAGTGGTCTATCTAGTAGGCGGGACCATGGGAGCTCAACTAGGCCGGTGTTTTGTCCGATATTGTGAAAGCATGGGCACTGCTGCCTGATTGTAGGGTGGTCATCATAACCATGGAAATGAGCAGTGTATAATGTGCTGGAAAAATGAATCAAGCTAGCAAAAGTGGCAACTGAAAAAGTCACCATAAAATAGTAAATGCCTGTTATTAAATTTACACTGCATGATAAATTCTCTTTGCTAAAATAAGACAACCCAGATTAACACATCTCTAATAAGATAATGATGTGGTCTTTACCTCTAGGAATAAATCCTTCACTTGCACTGGGCCCAAGAAACTTAAGCATGTCTCTAGAAAGTTATTGACACAATTTTTACTTCTAGAACTTATTCTACTCTTTGATTTGGCCTCCAATAATTAAACATATCGGTTTTACCTCTAAAGAGGAGGCCAGTCATGTATATCAAGTGTATTTAAAGAGAACATTTTTTATCTCAAGAGCAGAGATAATTATTAGTACTACAAATCTATTGGAAGAAACAAGCATTGTCAATGTTCAAATATAAATCCTAGATACTTTTCAAAGATTCAAGACCTTGGAAAAGATAGACTTATGGGCTACTTTCCTTAAATTATAAATAAAGAGGTTAAAGGTCACCTATTAAAAAAATAATAGCCTCCTCACACGCCCCTACAGCTATCCTGTCCAGCACCAATATAGGTGATATGTCTACCCTTTAGGTAGAAAGAATCTTTTACCAATTTGCTTATAATTTAGGCAAAGTAGCAGAACAAACTCTATATTTATGGATTATACACAGAAAATTGCATACTACAAAAATCTTTGCTATTTCACTACCATAAGATTTTTCTCAGCATAACCCCATATTTGATTTTCTCTCTAAAAAGTAACAGCTATAGATCTAAAGGAACTCATCCTTCAGTTGGACAGGGTCCCAGGAACTTACAGCGGTTGTCTCACTTCTGCAACTGACCTTTATTATGTAGATAAAGGCAATACTAGTCCCAATGTATTACAAATAATTCTATTGTTTCCTTTTCTGGCTGCATTCATTTTTCTATCATATCATACACTGCTTGTTTCCATGGTTACAAAAAGCCTGCTATCCATAAGCAGTGGTCTTGCTTGCACACTATAAGACAAAGCAGTGGTCTATCTAGTAGGCGGGACCATGGGAGCTCAACTAGGCCGGTGTTTTGTCCGATATTGTGAAAGCATGGGCACTGCTGCCTGATTGTAGGGTGGTCATCATAACCATGGAAATGAGCAGTGTATAATGTGCTGGAAAAATAAATCAAGCTAGCAAAAGTGGCAACTGAAAAAGTCACCATAAAATAGTAAATGCCTGTTATTAAATTTACACTGCATGATAAATTCTCTTTGCTAAAGTGAGACAACCCAGATTAACACATCTCTAATAAGATAATGATGTGGTCTTTACCTCTAGGAATAAATCCTTCACTTGCACTGGGCCCAAGGAACTTAAGCATGTCTCTAGAAAGTTATTGACACAATTTTTACTTCTAGAACTTATTCTACTCTTTGATTTGGCCTCCATTAATTAAACATATCGGTTTTACCTCTAAAGAGGAGGCCAGTCAAGTATATCAAGTGTATTTAAAGAGAACATTTTTTATCTCAAGAGCAGAGATAATTATTAGTACTACAAATCTATTGGAAGAAACAAGCATTGTCAATGTTCAAATATAAATCCTAGATACTTTTCAAAGATTCAAGACCTTGGAAAAGATAGACTTATGGGCTACTTTCCTTAAATTATAAATAAAGAGGTTAAAGGTCACCTATTAAAAAAATAATAGCCTCCTCACACGCCCCTACAGCTATCCTGTCCAGCACCATTATAGGTGATATGTCTACCCTTTAGGTAGAAAGAATCTTTTACCAATTTGCTTATAATTTAGGCAAAGTAGCAGAACAAACTCTATATTTATGGATTATACACAGAAAATTGCATACTACAAAAATCTTTGCTATTTCACTACCATAAGATTTTTCTCAGCATAACCCCATATTTGATTTTCTCTCTAAAAAGTAACAGCTATAGATCTAAAGGAACTCATCCTTCAGTTGGACAGGGTCCCAGGAACTTACAGCGGTTGTCTCACTTCTGCAACTGACCTTTATTATGTAGATAAAGGCAATACTAGTCCCAATGTATTACAAATAATTCTATTGTTTCCTTTTCTGGCTGCATTCATTTTTCTATCATATCATACACTGCTTGTTTCCATGGTTACAAAAAGCCTGCTATCCATAAGCAGTGGTCTTGCTTGCACACTATAAGACAAAGCAGTGGTCTATCTAGTAGGCGGGACCATGGGAGCTCAACTAGGCCGGTGTTTTGTCCGATATTGTGAAAGCATGGGCACTGCTGCCTGATTGTAGGGTGGTCATCATAACCATGGAAATGAGCAGTGTATAATGTGCTGGAAAAATAAATCAAGCTAGCAAAAGTGGCAACTGAAAAAGTCACCATAAAATAGTAAATGCCTGTTATTAAATTTACACTGCATGATAAATTCTCTTTGCTAAAGTGAGACAACCCAGATTAACACATCTCTAATAAGATAATGATGTGGTCTTTACCTCTAGGAATAAATCCTTCACTTGCACTGGGCCCAAGGAACTTAAGCATGTCTCTAGAAAGTTATTGACACAATTTTTACTTCTAGAACTTATTCTACTCTTTGATTTGGCCTCCATTAATTAAACATATCGGTTTTACCTCTAAAGAGGAGGCCAGTCAAGTATATCAAGTGTATTTAAAGAGAACATTTTTTATCTCAAGAGCAGAGATAATTATTAGTACTACAAATCTATTGGAAGAAACAAGCATTGTCAATGTTCAAATATAAATCCTAGATACTTTTCAAAGATTCAAGACCTTGGAAAAGATAGACTTATGGGCTACTTTCCTTAAATTATAAATAAAGAGGTTAAAGGTCACCTATTAAAAAAATAATAGCCTCCTCACACGCCCCTACAGCTATCCTGTCCAGCACCATTATAGGTGATATGTCTACCCTTTAGGTAGAAAGAATCTTTTACCAATTTGCTTATAATTTAGGCAAAGTAGCAGAACAAACTCTATATTTATGGATTATACACAGAAAATTGCATACTACAAAAATCTTTGCTATTTCACTACCATAAGATTTTTCTCAGCATAACCCCATATTTGATTTTCTCTCTAAAAAGTAACAGCTATAGATCTAAAGGAACTCATCCTTCAGTTGGACAGGGTCCCAGGAACTTACAGCGGTTGTCTCACTTCTGCAACTGACCTTTATTATGTAGATAAAGGCAATACTAGTCCCAATGTATTACAAATAATTCTATTGTTTCCTTTTCTGGCTGCATTCATTTTTCTATCATATCATACACTGCTTGTTTCCATGGTTACAAAAAGCCTGCTATCCATAAGCAGTGGTCTTGCTTGCACACTATAAGACAAAGCAGTGGTCTATCTAGTAGGCGGGACCATGGGAGCTCAACTAGGCCGGTGTTTTGTCCGATATTGTGAAAGCATGGGCACTGCTGCCTGATTGTAGGGTGGTCATCATAACCATGGAAATGAGCAGTGTATAATGTGCTGGAAAAATAAATCAAGCTAGCAAAAGTGGCAACTGAAAAAGTCACCATAAAATAGTAAATGCCTGTTATTAAATTTACACTGCATGATAAATTCTCTTTGCTAAAGTGAGACAACCCAGATTAACACATCTCTAATAAGATAATGATGTGGTCTTTACCTCTAGGAATAAATCCTTCACTTGCACTGGGCCCAAGGAACTTAAGCATGTCTCTAGAAAGTTATTGACACAATTTTTACTTCTAGAACTTATTCTACTCTTTGATTTGGCCTCCATTAATTAAACATATCGGTTTTACCTCTAAAGAGGAGGCCAGTCAAGTATATCAAGTGTATTTAAAGAGAACATTTTTTATCTCAAGAGCAGAGATAATTATTAGTACTACAAATCTATTGGAAGAAACAAGCATTGTCAATGTTCAAATATAAATCCTAGATACTTTTCAAAGATTCAAGACCTTGGAAAAGATAGACTTATGGGCTACTTTCCTTAAATTATAAATAAAGAGGTTAAAGGTCACCTATTAAAAAAATAATAGCCTCCTCACACGCCCCTACAGCTATCCTGTCCAGCACCATTATAGGTGATATGTCTACCCTTTAGGTAGAAATAATCTTTTACCAATTTGCTTATAATTTAGGCAAAGTAGCAGAACAAACTCTATATTTATGGATTATACACAGAAAATTGCATACTACAAAAATCTTTGCTATTTCACTACCATAAGATTTTTCTCAGCATAACCCCATATTTGATTTTCTCTCTAAAAAGTAACAGCTATAGATCTAAAGGAACTCATCCTTCAGTTGGACAGGGTCCCAGGAACTTACAGCGGTTGTCTCACTTCTGCAACTGACCTTTATTATGTAGATAAAGGCAATACTAGTCCCAATGTATTACAAATAATTCTATTGTTTCCTTTTCTGGCTGCATTCATTTTTCTATCATATCATACACTGCTTGTTTCCATGGTTACAAAAAGCCTGCTATCCATAAGCAGTGGTCTTGCTTGCACACTATAAGACAAAGCAGTGGTCTATCTAGTAGGCGGGACCATGGGAGCTCAACTAGGCCGGTGTTTTGTCCGATATTGTGAAAGCATGGGCACTGCTGCCTGATTGTAGGGTGGTCATCATAACCATGGAAATGAGCAGTGTATAATGTGCTGGAAAAATAAATCAAGCTAGCAAAAGTGGCAACTGAAAAAGTCACCATAAAATAGTAAATGCCTGTTATTAAATTTACACTGCATGATAAATTCTCTTTGCTAAAGTGAGACAACCCAGATTAACACATCTCTAATAAGATAATGATGTGGTCTTTACCTCTAGGAATAAATCCTTCACTTGCACTGGGCCCAAGGAACTTAAGCATGTCTCTAGAAAGTTATTGACACAATTTTTACTTCTAGAACTTATTCTACTCTTTGATTTGGCCTCCATTAATTAAACATATCGGTTTTACCTCTAAAGAGGAGGCCAGTCAAGTATATCAAGTGTATTTAAAGAGAACATTTTTTATCTCAAGAGCAGAGATAATTATTAGTACTACAAATCTATTGGAAGAAACAAGCATTGTCAATGTTCAAATATAAATCCTAGATACTTTTCAAAGATTCAAGACCTTGGAAAAGATAGACTTATGGGCTACTTTCCTTAAATTATAAATAAAGAGGTTAAAGGTCACCTATTAAAAAAATAATAGCCTCCTCACACGCCCCTACAGCTATCCTGTCCAGCACCAATATAGGTGATATGTCTACCCTTTAGGTAGAAAGAATCTTTTACCAATTTGCTTATAATTTAGGCAAAGTAGCAGAACAAACTCTATATTTATGGATTATACACAGAAAATTGCATACTACAAAAATCTTTGCTATTTCACTACCATAAGATTTTTCTCAGCATAACCCCATATTTGATTTTCTCTCTAAAAAGTAACAGCTATAGATCTAAAGGAACTCATCCTTCAGTTGGACAGGGTCCCAGGAACTTACAGCGGTTGTCTCACTTCTGCAACTGACCTTTATTATGTAGATAAAGGCAATACTAGTCCCAATGTATTACAAATAATTCTATTGTTTCCTTTTCTGGCTGCATTCATTTTTCTATCATATCATACACTGCTTGTTTCCATGGTTACAAAAAGCCTGCTATCCATAAGCAGTGGTCTTGCTTGCACACTATAAGACAAAGCAGTGGTCTATCTAGTAGGCGGGACCATGGGAGCTCAACTAGGCCGGTGTTTTGTCCGATATTGTGAAAGCATGGGCACTGCTGCCTGATTGTAGGGTGGTCATCATAATCATGGAAATGAGCAGTGTATAATGTGCTGGAAAAATAAATCAAGCTAGCAAAAGTGGCAACTGAAAAAGTCACCATAAAATAGTAAATGCCTGTTATTAAATTTACACTGCATGATAAATTCTCTTTGCTAAAGTGAGACAACCCAGATTAACACATCTCTAATAAGATAATGATGTGGTCTTTACCTCTAGGAATAAATCCTTCACTTGCACTGGGCCCAAGGAACTTAAGCATGTCTCTAGAAAGTTATTGACACAATTTTTACTTCTAGAACTTATTCTACTCTTTGATTTGGCCTCCATTAATTAAACATATCGGTTTTACCTCTAAAGAGGAGGCCAGTCAAGTATATCAAGTGTATTTAAAGAGAACATTTTTTATCTCAAGAGCAGAGATAATTATTAGTACTACAAATCTATTGGAAGAAACAAGCATTGTCAATGTTCAAATATAAATCCTAGATACTTTTCAAAGATTCAAGACCTTGGAAAAGATAGACTTATGGGCTACTTTCCTTAAATTATAAATAAAGAGGTTAAAGGTCACCTATTAAAAAAATAATAGCCTCCTCACACGCCCCTACAGCTATCCTGTCCAGCACCAATATAGGTGATATGTCTACCCTTTAGGTAGAAAGAATCTTTTACCAATTTGCTTATAATTTAGGCAAAGTAGCAGAACAAACTCTATATTTATGGATTATACACAGTAAATTGCATACTACAAAAATCTTTGCTATTTCACTACCATAAGATTTTTCTCAGCATAACCCCATATTTGATTTTCTCTCTAAAAGTAACAGCTATAGATCTAAAGGAACTCATCCTTCAGTTGGACAGGGTCCCAGGAACTTACAGCGGTTGTCTCACTTCTGCAACTGACCTTTATTATGTAGATAAAGGCAATACTAGTCCCAATGTATTACAAATAATTCTATTGTTTCCTTTTCTGGCTGCATTCATTTTTCTATCATATCATACACTGCTTGTTTCCATGGTTACAAAAAGCCTGCTATCCATAAGCAGTGGTCTTGCTTGCACACTATAAGACAAAGCAGTGGTCTATCTAGTAGGCGGGACCATGGGAGCTCAACTAGGCCGGTGTTTTGTCCGATATTGTGAAAGCATGGGCACTGCTGCCTGATTGTAGGGTGGTCATCATAATCATGGAAATGAGCAGTGTATAATGTGCTGGAAAAATAAATCAAGCTAGCAAAAGTGGCAACTGAAAAAGTCACCATAAAATAGTAAATGCCTGTTATTAAATTTACACTGCATGATAAATTCTCTTTGCTAAAGTGAGACAACCCAGATTAACACATCTCTAATAAGATAATGATGTGGTCTTTACCTCTAGGAATAAATCCTTCACTTGCACTGGGCCCAAGGAACTTAAGCATGTCTCTAGAAAGTTATTGACACAATTTTTACTTCTAGAACTTATTCTACTCTTTGATTTGGCCTCCATTAATTAAACATATCGGTTTTACCTCTAAAGAGGAGGCCAGTCAAGTATATCAAGTGTATTTAAAGAGAACATTTTTTATCTCAAGAGCAGAGATAATTATTAGTACTACAAATCTATTGGAAGAAACAAGCATTGTCAATGTTCAAATATAAATCCTAGATACTTTTCAAAGATTCAAGACCTTGGAAAAGATAGACTTATGGGCTACTTTCCTTAAATTATAAATAAAGAGGTTAAAGGTCACCTATTAAAAAAATAATAGCCTCCTCACACGCCCCTACAGCTATCCTGTCCAGCACCATTATAGGTGATATGTCTACCCTTTAGGTAGAAAGAATCTTTTACCAATTTGCTTATAATTTAGGCAAAGTAGCAGAACAAACTCTATATTTATGGATTATACACAGAAAATTGCATACTACAAAAATCTTTGCTATTTCACTACCATAAGATTTTTCTCAGCATAACCCCATATTTGATTTTCTCTCTAAAAAGTAACAGCTATAGATCTAAAGGAACTCATCCTTCAGTTGGACAGGGTCCCAGGAACTTACAGCGGTTGTCTCACTTCTGCAACTGACCTTTATTATGTAGATAAAGGCAATACTAGTCCCAATGTATTACAAATAATTCTATTGTTTCCTTTTCTGGCTGCATTCATTTTTCTATCATATCATACACTGCTTGTTTCCATGGTTACAAAAAGCCTGCTATCCATAAGCAGTGGTCTTGCTTGCACACTATAAGACAAAGCAGTGGTCTATCTAGTAGGCGGGACCATGGGAGCTCAACTAGGCCGGTGTTTTGTCCGATATTGTGAAAGCATGGGCACTGCTGCCTGATTGTAGGGTGGTCATCATAACCATGGAAATGAGCAGTGTATAATGTGCTGGAAAAATAAATCAAGCTAGCAAAAGTGGCAACTGAAAAAGTCACCATAAAATAGTAAATGCCTGTTATTAAATTTACACTGCATGATAAATTCTCTTTGCTAAAGTGAGACAACCCAGATTAACACATCTCTAATAAGATAATGATGTGGTCTTTACCTCTAGGAATAAATCCTTCACTTGCACTGGGCCCAAGGAACTTAAGCATGTCTCTAGAAAGTTATTGACACAATTTTTACTTCTAGAACTTATTCTACTCTTTGATTTGGCCTCCATTAATTAAACATATCGGTTTTACCTCTAAAGAGGAGGCCAGTCAAGTATATCAAGTGTATTTAAAGAGAACATTTTTATCTCAAGAGCAGAGATAATTATTAGTACTACAAATCTATTGGAAGAAACAAGCATTGTCAATGTTCAAATATAAATCCTAGATACTTTTCAAAGATTCAAGACCTTGGAAAAGATAGACTTATGGGCTACTTTCCTTAAATTATAAATAAAGAGGTTAAAGGTCACCTATTAAAAAAATAATAGCCTCCTCACACGCCCCTACAGCTATCCTGTCCAGCACCAATATAGGTGATATGTCTACCCTTTAGGTAGAAAGAATCTTTTACCAATTTGCTTATAATTTAGGCAAAGTAGCAGAACAAACTCTATATTTATGGATTATACACAGAAAATTGCATACTACAAAAATCTTTGCTATTTCACTACCATAAGATTTTTCTCAGCATAACCCCATATTTGATTTTCTCTCTAAAAAGTAACAGCTATAGATCTAAAGGAACTCATCCTTCAGTTGGACAGGGTCCCAGGAACTTACAGCGGTTGTCTCACTTCTGCAACTGACCTTTATTATGTAGATAAAGGCAATACTAGTCCCAATGTATTACAAATAATTCTATTGTTTCCTTTTCTGGCTGCATTCATTTTTCTATCATATCATACACTGCTTGTTTCCATGGTTACAAAAAGCCTGCTATCCATAAGCAGTGGTCTTGCTTGCACACTATAAGACAAAGCAGTGGTCTATCTAGTAGGCGGGACCATGGGAGCTCAACTAGGCCGGTGTTTTGTCCGATATTGTGAAAGCATGGGCACTGCTGCCTGATTGTAGGGTGGTCATCATAATCATGGAAATGAGCAGTGTATAATGTGCTGGAAAAATAAATCAAGCTAGCAAAAGTGGCAACTGAAAAAGTCACCATAAAATAGTAAATGCCTGTTATTAAATTTACACTGCATGATAAATTCTCTTTGCTAAAGTGAGACAACCCAGATTAACACATCTCTAATAAGATAATGATGTGGTCTTTACCTCTAGGAATAAATCCTTCACTTGCACTGGGCCCAAGGAACTTAAGCATGTCTCTAGAAAGTTATTGACACAATTTTTACTTCTAGAACTTATTCTACTCTTTGATTTGGCCTCCATTAATTAAACATATCGGTTTTACCTCTAAAGAGGAGGCCAGTCAAGTATATCAAGTGTATTTAAAGAGAACATTTTTTATCTCAAGAGCAGAGATAATTATTAGTACTACAAATCTATTGGAAGAAACAAGCATTGTCAATGTTCAAATATAAATCCTAGATACTTTTCAAAGATTCAAGACCTTGGAAAAGATAGACTTATGGGCTACTTTCCTTAAATTATAAATAAAGAGGTTAAAGGTCACCTATTAAAAAAATAATAGCCTCCTCACACGCCCCTACAGCTATCCTGTCCAGCACCATTATAGGTGATATGTCTACCCTTTAGGTAGAAAGAATCTTTTACCAATTTGCTTATAATTTAGGCAAAGTAGCAGAACAAACTCTATATTTATGGATTATACACAGTAAATTGCATACTACAAAAATCTTTGCTATTTCACTACCATAAGATTTTTCTCAGCATAACCCCATATTTGATTTTCTCTCTAAAAAGTAACAGCTATAGATCTAAAGGAACTCATCCTTCAGTTGGACAGGGTCCCAGGAACTTACAGCGGTTGTCTCACTTCTGCAACTGACCTTTATTATGTAGATAAAGGCAATACTAGTCCCAATGTATTACAAATAATTCTATTGTTTCCTTTTCTGGCTGCATTCATTTTTCTATCATATCATACACTGCTTGTTTCCATGGTTACAAAAAGCCTGCTATCCATAAGCAGTGGTCTTGCTTGCACACTATAAGACAAAGCAGTGGTCTATCTAGTAGGCGGGACCATGGGAGCTCAACTAGGCCGGTGTTTTGTCCGATATTGTGAAAGCATGGGCACTGCTGCCTGATTGTAGGGTGGTCATCATAACCATGGAAATGAGCAGTGTATAATGTGCTGGAAAAATAAATCAAGCTAGCAAAAGTGGCAACTGAAAAAGTCACCATAAAATAGTAAATGCCTGTTATTAAATTTACACTGCATGATAAATTCTCTTTGCTAAAGTGAGACAACCCAGATTAACACATCTCTAATAAGATAATGATGTGGTCTTTACCTCTAGGAATAAATCCTTCACTTGCACTGGGCCCAAGGAACTTAAGCATGTCTCTAGAAAGTTATTGACACAATTTTTACTTCTAGAACTTATTCTACTCTTTGATTTGGCCTCCATTAATTAAACATATCGGTTTTACCTCTAAAGAGGAGGCCAGTCAAGTATATCAAGTGTATTTAAAGAGAACATTTTTTATCTCAAGAGCAGAGATAATTATTAGTACTACAAATCTATTGGAAGAAACAAGCATTGTCAATGTTCAAATATAAATCCTAGATACTTTTCAAAGATTCAAGACCTTGGAAAAGATAGACTTATGGGCTACTTTCCTTAAATTATAAATAAAGAGGTTAAAGGTCACCTATTAAAAAAATAATAGCCTCCTCACACGCCCCTACAGCTATCCTGTCCAGCACCAATATAGGTGATATGTCTACCCTTTAGGTAGAAAGAATCTTTTACCAATTTGCTTATAATTTAGGCAAAGTAGCAGAACAAACTCTATATTTATGGATTATACACAGAAAATTGCATACTACAAAAATCTTTGCTATTTCACTACCATAAGATTTTTCTCAGCATAACCCCATATTTGATTTTCTCTCTAAAAAGTAACAGCTATAGATCTAAAGGAACTCATCCTTCAGTTGGACAGGGTCCCAGGAACTTACAGCGGTTGTCTCACTTCTGCAACTGACCTTTATTATGTAGATAAAGGCAATACTAGTCCCAATGTATTACAAATAATTCTATTGTTTCCTTTTCTGGCTGCATTCATTTTTCTATCATATCATACACTGCTTGTTTCCATGGTTACAAAAAGCCTGCTATCCATAAGCAGTGGTCTTGCTTGCACACTATAAGACAAAGCAGTGGTCTATCTAGTAGGCGGGACCATGGGAGCTCAACTAGGCCGGTGTTTTGTCCGATATTGTGAAAGCATGGGCACTGCTGCCTGATTGTAGGGTGGTCATCATAATCATGGAAATGAGCAGTGTATAATGTGCTGGAAAAATAAATCAAGCTAGCAAAAGTGGCAACTGAAAAAGTCACCATAAAATAGTAAATGCCTGTTATTAAATTTACACTGCATGATAAATTCTCTTTGCTAAAGTGAGACAACCCAGATTAACACATCTCTAATAAGATAATGATGTGGTCTTTACCTCTAGGAATAAATCCTTCACTTGCACTGGGCCCAAGGAACTTAAGCATGTCTCTAGAAAGTTATTGACACAATTTTTACTTCTAGAACTTATTCTACTCTTTGATTTGGCCTCCATTAATTAAACATATCGGTTTTACCTCTAAAGAGGAGGCCAGTCATGTATATCAAGTGTATTTAAAGAGAACATTTTTTATCTCAAGAGCAGAGATAATTATTAGTACTACAAATCTATTGGAAGAAACAAGCATTGTCAATGTTCAAATATAAATCCTAGATACTTTTCAAAGATTCAAGACCTTGGAAAAGATAGACTTATGGGCTACTTTCCTTAAATTATAAATAAAGAGGTTAAAGGTCACCTATTAAAAAAATAATAGCCTCCTCACACGCCCCTACAGCTATCCTGTCCAGCACCATTATAGGTGATATGTCTACCCTTTAGGTAGAAAGAATCTTTTACCAATTTGCTTATAATTTAGGCAAAGTAGCAGAACAAACTCTATATTTATGGATTATACACAGTAAATTGCATACTACAAAAATCTTTGCTATTTCACTACCATAAGATTTTTCTCAGCATAACCCCATATTTGATTTTCTCTCTAAAAAGTAACAGCTATAGATCTAAAGGAACTCATCCTTCAGTTGGACAGGGTCCCAGGAACTTACAGCGGTTGTCTCACTTCTGCAACTGACCTTTATTATGTAGATAAAGGCAATACTAGTCCCAATGTATTACAAATAATTCTATTGTTTCCTTTTCTGGCTGCATTCATTTTTCTATCATATCATACACTGCTTGTTTCCATGGTTACAAAAAGCCTGCTATCCATAAGCAGTGGTCTTGCTTGCACACTATAAGACAAAGCAGTGGTCTATCTAGTAGGCGGGACCATGGGAGCTCAACTAGGCCGGTGTTTTGTCCGATATTGTGAAAGCATGGGCACTGCTGCCTGATTGTAGGGTGGTCATCATAACCATGGAAATGAGCAGTGTATAATGTGCTGGAAAAATAAATCAAGCTAGCAAAAGTGGCAACTGAAAAGTCACCATAAAATAGTAAATGCCTGTTATTAAATTTACACTGCATGATAATTTCTCCTTGCTAAAATAAGACAACCCAGATTAACACATCTCTAATAAGATAATGATGTGGTCTTTACCTCTAGGAATAAATCCTTCACTTGCACTGGGCCCAAGAAACTTAAGCATGTCTCTAGAAAGTTATTGACACAATTTTTACTTCTAGAACTTATTCTACTCTTTGATTTGGCCTCCATTAATTAAACATATCGGTTTTACCTCTAAAGAGGAGGCCAGTCATGTATATCAAGTGTATTTAAAGAGAACATTTTTTATCTCAAGAGCAGAGATAATTATTAGTACTACAAATCTATTGGAAGAAACAAGCATTGTCAATGTTCAAATATAAATCCTAGATACTTTTCAAAGATTCAAGACCTTGGAAAAGATAGACTTATGGGCTACTTTCCTTAAATTATAAATAAAGAGGTTAAAGGTCACCTATTAAAAAAATAATAGCCTCCTCACACGCCCCTACAGCTATCCTGTCCAGCACCATTATAGGTGATATGTCTACCCTTTAGGTAGAAAGAATCTTTTACCAATTTGCTTATAATTTAGGCAAAGTAGCAGAACAAACTCTATATTTATGGATTATACACAGAAAATTGCATACTACAAAAATCTTTGCTATTTCACTACCATAAGATTTTTCTCAGCATAACCCCATATTTGATTTTCTCTCTAAAAAGTAACAGCTATAGATCTAAAGGAACTCATCCTTCAGTTGGACAGGGTCCCAGGAACTTACAGCGGTTGTCTCACTTCTGCAACTGACCTTTATTATGTAGATAAAGGCAATACTAGTCCCAATGTATTACAAATAATTCTATTGTTTCCTTTTCTGGCTGCATTCATTTTTCTATCATATCATACACTGCTTGTTTCCATGGTTACAAAAAGCCTGCTATCCATAAGCAGTGGTCTTGCTTGCACACTATAAGACAAAGCAGTGGTCTATCTAGTAGGCGGGACCATGGGAGCTCAACTAGGCCGGTGTTTTGTCCGATATTGTGAAAGCATGGGCACTGCTGCCTGATTGTAGGGTGGTCATCATAACCATGGAAATGAGCAGTGTATAATGTGCTGGAAAAATAAATCAAGCTAGCAAAAGTGGCAACTGAAAAAGTCACCATAAAATAGTAAATGCCTGTTATTAAATTTACACTGCATGATAAATTCTCTTTGCTAAAGTGAGACAACCCAGATTAACACATCTCTAATAAGATAATGATGTGGTCTTTACCTCTAGGAATAAATCCTTCACTTGCACTGGGCCCAAGGAACTTAAGCATGTCTCTAGAAAGTTATTGACACAATTTTTACTTCTAGAACTTATTCTACTCTTTGATTTGGCCTCCATTAATTAAACATATCGGTTTTACCTCTAAAGAGGAGGCCAGTCAAGTATATCAAGTGTATTTAAAGAGAACATTTTTTATCTCAAGAGCAGAGATAATTATTAGTACTACAAATCTATTGGAAGAAACAAGCATTGTCAATGTTCAAATATAAATCCTAGATACTTTTCAAAGATTCAAGACCTTGGAAAAGATAGACTTATGGGCTACTTTCCTTAAATTATAAATAAAGAGGTTAAAGGTCACCTATTAAAAAAATAATAGCCTCCTCACACGCCCCTACAGCTATCCTGTCCAGCACCAATATAGGTGATATGTCTACCCTTTAGGTAGAAAGAATCTTTTACCAATTTGCTTATAATTTAGGCAAAGTAGCAGAACAAACTCTATATTTATGGATTATACACAGAAAATTGCATACTACAAAAATCTTTGCTATTTCACTACCATAAGATTTTTCTCAGCATAACCCCATATTTGATTTTCTCTCTAAAAGTAACAGCTATAGATCTAAAGGAACTCATCCTTCAGTTGGACAGGGTCCCAGGAACTTACAGCGGTTGTCTCACTTCTGCAACTGACCTTTATTATGTAGATAAAGGCAATACTAGTCCCAATGTATTACAAATAATTCTATTGTTTCCTTTTCTGGCTGCATTCATTTTTCTATCATATCATACACTGCTTGTTTCCATGGTTACAAAAAGCCTGCTATCCATAAGCAGTGGTCTTGCTTGCACACTATAAGACAAAGCAGTGGTCTATCTAGTAGGCGGGACCATGGGAGCTCAACTAGGCCGGTGTTTTGTCCGATATTGTGAAGCATGGGCACTGCTGCCTGATTGTAGGGTGGTCATCATAACCATGGAAATGAGCAGTGTATAATGTGCTGGAAAAATAAATCAAGCTAGCAAAAGTGGCAACTGAAAAGTCACCATAAAATAGTAAATGCCTGTTATTAAATTTACACTGCATGATAAATTCTCTTTGCTAAAGTGAGACAACCCAGATTAACACATCTCTAATAAGATAATGATGTGGTCTTTACCTCTAGGAATAAATCCTTCACTTGCACTGGGCCCAAGAAACTTAAGCATGTCTCTAGAAAGTTATTGACACAATTTTTACTTCTAGAACTTATTCTACTCTTTGATTTGGCCTCAATAATTAAACATATCGGTTTTACCTCTAAAGAGGAGGCCAGTCATGTATATCAAGTGTATTTAAAGAGAAACATTTTTATCTCAAGAGCAGAGATAATTATTAGTACTACAAATCTATTGGAAGAAACAAGCATTGTCAATGTTCAAATATAAATCCTAGATACTTTTCAAAGATTCAAGACCTTGGAATAAGATAGACTTATGGGCTACTTTCCTTAAATTATAAATAAAGAGGTTAAAGGTCACCTATTAAAAAAAAATAATAGCCTCCTCACTACGCCCCTACAGCTATCCTGTCCAGCACCAATATAGATGATATGTCTACCCTTTAGGTAGAAAGAATCTTTACCAATTTGCTTATAATTTAGGCAAAGTAGCAGAACAAACTCTATATTTATGGATTATACACAGAAAATTGCATACTACAAAAATCTTTGCTATTTCACTACCATAAGACTTTTCTCAGCATAACCCCATATTTGATTTTCTCTCTAAAAGTAACAGCTATAGATCTAAAGGAACTCATCCTTCAGTTGGACAGGGTCCCAGGAACTTACAGCGGTTGTCTCACTTCTGCAACTGACCTTTATTATGTAGATAGCTGGCAATACTAGTCCCGACATGTATTACAAATAATTCTATTGTTTCCTTTTCTCGGCTGCATTCATTTTCTATCATATCATGCACTGCTTGTTTCCATGGTTACAAAAGCCTGCTATCCATAAGCAGTGGTCTTGCTTGCAACACTATAAGACAAACCAGTGGTCTGTCTAGTAGGCGGGACCACGGGAGCTCAACTAGGGCACGTGTGTTTTGTCCGAGCACAGTGAAAGCATGGGCACTGCTGCCTGATTGTAGGGTGGTCATCATAACCATGGAAATGAGCAGTGTATAATGGCTGGAAAATGAATCAAGTTAGCAAAAGTGGCAACTGAAAAGTACCATAAAATAGTAAATGCCTGTTATTAAATTTACACTGCATGATAATTCCTCCTTGCTAAAATAAGACAACCCAGATTAACACATCTCTAATAAGATAATGATGTGGTCTTTACCTCTAGGAATAAATCCTTCACTTGCACTGGGCCCAAGAAACTTAAGCATGTCTCTAGAAAGTTATTGACACAATTTTTACTTCTAGAACTTATTCTACTCTTTGATTTGGCCTCCATTAATTAAACATATCGGTTTTACCTCTAAAGAGGAGGCCAGTCAAGTATATCAAGTGTATTTAAAGAGAACATTTTTATCTCAAGAGCAGAGATAATTATTAGTACTACAAATCTATTGGAAGAAACAAGCATTGTCAATGTTCAAATATAAATCCTAGATACTTTTCAAAGATTCAAGACCTTGGAAAAGATAGACCTTATGGGCTACTTTCCTTAAATTATAAATAAAGAGGTTAAAGGTCACCTATTAAAAAATAATAGCCTCCTCACACGCCCTACAGCTATCCTGTCCAGCACCATTATAGGTGATATGTCTACCCTTTAGGTAGAAAGAATCTTTTACCAATTTGCTTATAATTTAGGCAAAGTAGCAGAACAAACTCTATATTTATGGATTATACACAGTAAATTGCATACTACAAAAATCTTTGCTATTTCACTACCATAAGATTTTCTCAGCATAACCCCATATTTGATTTTCTCTCTAAAAAGTAACAGCTATAGATCTAAAGGAACTCATCCTTCAGTTGGACAGGGTCCCAGGAACTTACAGCGGTTGTCTCACTTCTGCAACTGACCTTTATTATGTAGATAAAGGCAATACTAGTCCTAATGTATTACAAATAATTCTATTGTTTCCTTTTCTGGCTGCATCCATTTTTCTATCATATCATACACTGCTTGTTTCCATGGTTACAAAAAGCCTGCTATCCATAAGCAGTGGTCTTGCTTGCACACTATAAAGACAAAGCAGTGGTCTATCTAGTAGGGCGGGACCATGGGAGCTCAACTAGGCCGGTGTTTTTGTCGATATTGTGAAGCATGGGCACTGCTGCCTGATTGTAGGGTGGTCATCATAATCATGGAAATGAGCAGTGTATAATGTGCTGGAAAAATAAATCAAGCTAGCAAAAGTGGCAACTGAAAAAGTCACCATAAAATAGTAAATGCCTGTTATTAAATTTACACTGCATGATAAACTCTCTTTCCTAAAAGTGAGACAGCCCAGATTAACACATCTCTAGTAAGATAATGATGTGGTCTTTACCACTAGGAATAAATCCTTCACTTTCACTGGGCCCAAGGAACCCAAGCATGTCTCTAGAAAGTTATTGACACAATTTTACTTCTAGAACTTATTCTACTCTTTGATTTGCCCTCCATTAATTAAACATATCGGTTTTACCTCTAAAGAGGAGGCCAGTCATGTATATCAAGTGTATTTAAAGAGAACATTTTTTTATCTCAAGAGCAGAGATAATTATTAGTACTACAAATCTATTGGAAGAAACAAGCATTGTCAATGTTCAAATATAAATCCTAGATACTTTTCAAAGATTCAAGACCTTGGAAAAGATAGAGCTTATGGGCTACTTTCCTTAAATTATAAATAAAGGGTTAAGGTCACCTATTAAAAAAATAATAGCCTCCTCACACGCCCCTACGCTAACCTGTCCATTTTGCACCACATAGGTGATATGTCTACCCTTAGCTAGAAAAGAACAAAAAGAAAAATCTTTTACTAATTTGCTTAT